>CM068553.1:11958519-12166019 GCA_035048495.1 Euptelea pleiosperma
TGTGTCACTAGATGATAAGGGGTTAAGGAGATGCATCAACCAAATGGGTGAGGCAAGCCATAAAATGAGATTTTCCATCCATACCTGGAATTCATTTCCGTTCCATATAGATGAGAATTCGTTTCCACACAAAAATACGCCCTTATTTTCTCACATAATTCCGTTCCATATGGATGTGAGTGTTTGGATGCATGCTCTATGGAAATGGTTCTCTAAATTGTTCAAGAATGGGTTTTGGAGGAATTTCTTAAGCCTACAAACATGGTATCCAACCAATATTTATTTTGGAGATGCGGGCCTTAGATATTGGTTAACTGTTGGCACTGGGATGCATTTGCACCGATTTGCAGTGAATTGAATTGCAGTCACTTACTACGGTTTTTGGGCTGCACATGATTGCATCCATTTTCTTAAAGAGTTTGCAAAGGCTTGCCAACCACTTGCACGCCAGCTCATTTGCACGTCCCCAACCTGTAATAAGTGGGTGCATTACATCCAATTTGCATTGAACCAATCAGGGCCATGTGGTATGTGGTTATTATTGGTTGGGACTCAGTAATGTTTGAGCTCAATAATTTATTAATGAAATACTTCTCACCCATTTGGTTGAGGAGATGCCTCAACCTCCCATCATGTTGTGACACATGGAAGTGGGAGGGGAAGGACTACCTAGGGTGTAGGTTACATCTACAAAAGTATTGTTACAAAAAGAAAATAACTTGAACCAAAACTAATTCTCTCGGTTACCCTTGACTTCCCCTCCACATGTCATAATATGATAGGGGGTTAAGGCATCTCCTCAATGGGTGAGGAAAGGTATTTCGTCATTGATACGAGGGATTGCTTTTTGTTTAATTTAAAACGTTTTATGGACTTACACTCCAGAATTAACTTCAAGAATGGCATGGTTTTCTTTACAAGTGGCAGCTGACATGGTGGGCTCAAATGAGACCATGGGTTTTGCAACCAACATCTTCCGGGTCAACTCCAGATGGAGGATGGTTTGGCCATGTCAGCTCTCCACGTGTACAGAAAATCCTACAATATGGAGAAGATCTCTTAAGTGTAGCTCAAGAAGAATGGACAGATGGAAGATTGAGTGGCTCTACTCCTCTTCGCAATGTAACAAGCTGTAGCTCATGCTTTTGATGTCAGCTAGCACCATTTTTTTTTTACTCACCGCTGCCATTTGGACCCATTGACTGCATGTATGTTTAGCCAATTGGTAAACTCTAGCCATTAGATTTTAGTACTTTTTAAGGTGTGATTCTAGCTGTTGAATTCAACCATTTTGAGTACTAAAATAAATGGCTAAAAATCAACAAACAAGCTGACTTTTGGTATAAATGTCTACCAAGCGGAGGGCTAAACATCCATGCGGTTGGTGGGCCTAGATGGCAGGCGTGAGTAACAAAAATGGTGCTAGCTGATGCCTAAAGTATGAGCTACAGCTTGTTACACCGGGGCCCTAACATAATGTCTAGAAGCTATATTATGCAAATACTAGTACCGAAAGGACCAAACATGGTGGATCCTCCAAACCTTGAAATCTCGGACCAGAAAAGATCAGGTATTGAGGAGAAAAGATTCGCTGTCCCCTGGGGACATCAAACTTTGAAGTCCCCCTCCCAAAATGTCCGACCTGTACGTACGTCAAGGACTTAACCCAGCCGATGTTAAGCCCTTGGTGCACATGCAGGGCCAGTTCCACCTAGGGCCCCTTGGCGAGAGAAGGCCCCCAGCCCAGGTCCCACTAACAACATGGATTTTTAGCCCACCCTTTACAGGATATACAAACCAAAGATCAACCTGATTGATTATCTGTAGCAATAGATTTTCATATTTTTTGGGTAGTAAATCCACTGGCTAGAAATCATCAATCAAGTTGACTTTTAGTGTGTTTATCCACCAATAGGTGGGCTGAATATCCACACAGTCATTGGGCCCAAAACATGATCTATGCAAGGCCATCAGAGTCCTCTGCATCTAATTTTGTAGTTTTTGTTTATTAAGAATAGTTTTAATATAAATATTTCCAATAATATAGAGAGTTTAATTTTTAATTAATACCATAAATATTAATATATTAAATACAAAAAAAAGGCCTTATATAGAGTTTTCGCCTTAGGCCTCAACTTGTATCGAGACGGCCACATGTCAGACAGTTTGGGAGGGGGAGACTCCCTAGGAGACAGGTATTGGGGGTTTTTAAATAAAATTAAGGATTTTCAAGATTTAGATTTGGGAACACAGGATGTGCATGCATTTGGATGTCTTACTCTGCCAATGTTAAGCATTTTAGTGGTGATAAATATTTGATGGACAGTACTTGCATCCAAATATCAATGTAAAGTACTCTGCAAAGTTGCCACCTACACACTTGGATTAATTAAATTTTTTTTTTTTTTTTTGTCTTTTTGTGTACTTAGAAACTTTTTGGGAGCTTATTTGGATGCACGCACCACCGCCCATTAAAATTTTAGTAGCTTTCCATTGTCAGCCCCCCGAAGGACAAGGATGGTTATGTCTCTGGTATTATATGGATCCCTTTTATTTGTTTTATGGATGAGGAGGGTTGCATCTGTTTTCGTAGGAAAAAATCTAGTATGCAAACGGTTGCGTACTTTTAGAGGAGACTTTTTGAAGTAGCGATCATGCGCCCAGTGATCATCACGTGCCACATATACCCATGGTTTAGACTTTGGTTTTAAAAAAGTAACCATGGGTATATATGGCGTGCAATCATTGGTACATGATTGCTGCTTCAAAAATCTCACCGCTTCATTTTTTTTTATAAGTCCAAGCAAATATATTAAATAGGAGATGGAGGAGATGTCAAAACTAGTACAAAAAGATAGATTAATGGGCCTCACAAAATAGGGAAAAGAAGCATGGCAACGCTACTATCTCTCCAAAATAACATCGAAACTGAAAATTATATCCCCGAATGCAAATGGGGCCAGAAGGTGACACGTAACAACCAAACCTCCAATGTTTCCCCAATCTCTCTCGCTCCTTAACCAGGGGATGAGTTGTTATTTATGTGTAACTTTCTGGCCGTATGCAACCGTTTGCATACTAGATTTATCCGTTTACATATGGGTTTTGATTCATGGGTCGGGCTCAAGGGACCCCCATTTCTGACCCCCTATTTTGACCCCCATCTTGGCGTACCCAGTGGAAGATGAATCAATGGCTGATTTTTGGTGGGGATGATAACCCCACCATATAGATCACCCCAACAAAAAATCAGCCCGTTACGAAATTTATAACCCCATTAAATGTGGTTTTAGAGTTACATTGTAAAAATAGACGGTCCATAATTCTTCAGCTTCTAAACCAGTCTATGAATATCAGAATGATTTGAATTTTTGTGAGGATGATCTCCTCACCCTAGAGATCATCCTCACCAAAAATCAGCCATTGATTCATCTTCTAGGTGTGTACACCTAATAGGGGTCAGAAATGGGGGTCCCTTAAGCCCTTATAGAAGAAAATCTAGTATAAAAAGCCGACAAAGAAGCAAGTAGCATTAAGTACAAATAAGCGTAGTTTTGGAAGATTGTACACATATCAAAGTTAAACTTGATGAAGGTAGGTGAATGATGTCCCTTTGTGGAGGAGGAAAGCTTGATGGATGGTACTTTCGTTCAAATACCGATGCAAGGACTCTCAAAAGTCGCCACCTATATGTTTGTATTAATTAAAATTTGAAAATTATCTGTCGTTTTGCCTACTAATTAATTTAAAAACTGTTTGTCTTTTTGCGCGCATGGTGACTTTTTGGAGCCTTAGCATCAATGTTGATGCAAGTACCATCCCCACTGCTGTGGTAGACAGCAGTGCAATGGGTTAAGGTCTCCTCTTACCCTGCGCGTATACCTTGTCTTGCATTGCCCACTGGTTTTGCAGTCCAAGCTTGCCTACCAAAATAAATCTATACTACTATAAAGCATGAACCTGGGTTGGCGATCACGCTTCCTTCACAAGATGCTAACCTTGACAGGTTGTTCAGTACGCTAACATCCCTAATCAATGATGATGAGGGACCATAATATGAGCCACGTGGCATATTATTAGAGACCAAACCCCTATTGGTTGCCTACAAAAAAAAAACAAAAAACTATTAGTTGCCTGCTTACCAAACCCCTATTGGTTGCCTACAAAAAAAACAAAAAACTAAGCACTTATTAGTTCATTAAATGCCCATATTAAATTTATCGTTACGTGACAAGAAATACAATATTCAAGAACTTTTTAGTCTTTTCGTACTTACTTTACATCGTCCGTTAATATTAATGATTAGAGAATTCATACACCAAAACTCAGCTTGATTGGTCAGACTAACTTTATGGATGTTTGGCCCACTTCTTAGTGGACTACCCATACACCAAAAAACTCACCTTGATTGGTATTCTCTAGCAGTTAGATTTTAACAACTAATAGAAAGCTAAAAAATCCAACGGCCGGAAACGAACCCATTAAAATGCTCAAATTCAATGGCTAAAAATCACTAATTAAAATGATTTTTGGTTATTAGACCCACTAAGAGGTAAACTGAACATGTATAGATCTCTGGCCCGAAAGAGTGTGTCATACATTGCATTTTTGTAGGAGGGTTCCAAAGTTTATGTCTTCGGGGATATCAAACATGTGGAAAAAATTCGCTGGCCCCTGGTCCCAAAATGTCTGACAAGTACCCCTTGTTGCCCACTAACCACAAGCTTAACGCGGGTTGGGTTAAGGGGTTGGGGTACTTGTCAGACATTTTGGGTGGGGAGACTTTAAAGTTTGAAGTCCCCTGGGCCAGCGAATCTGTTCTCATCAAACATGGATTCATGATTATTACATACACTTATCACAATCATTACAAAATTTTCAAAAACTACATCTTGACTTGCCTCAAACTTCAAGTGTTCAAAATTTAAAAAAAAAAAAAATCCATCTTTCCTTACTGGTCCCATTGGATTAGAAAATTTCTAAAATCATTTCTCATTAATCTTTGAAGTTTCCAATTTTTCCATTTTTTCAAAATTCTTCCTACAATAGCCAATGCAATTTGAATATAAATAGAGCCACTTCAGTCATTGTAGAACTCTTTTAGGCTTATGGTGACAACAATTTTGACGGACCCAATAAAAGATGAATCAATGGCTGATTTTTCATGAGGATGATCTCCTCACCACATAGATCAACCCCACAAAAACTCTGCCCATTCTGAAATTTCTAATCCAATCAAATGTGGTTTTCAAGTTAACGGTAAAAATAGACAGTCCAAAATTGTTGAACTTCTAAACCAGTCCATGAATATCATAATGATTTGACTTTTTGTGCGCATGATATAGAGGCCATCCTCGCCAAAAAACATCCCATTCTAAAACTTTTAATTTATATATTGACCCGCGCCAATTTTTTGTTGTCAAAACTTTTGTCCCCAAATCTTAATGGGGGGACAACATTTTTGACAACAATTTGGGCGTACCCACATGGAAGATGAATCAATAGCTGATTTTTGGTGAGGATGATCTCGTCATCATATAGAACATCCCTACAAAAAATCAGCACATTCTGAAATTTCTAAGCCCAACAAATGTGGTTTTCAATTTAACGATAAAAATAGACGGTCCATAATTCTTCAACATGTAAACTGACCTACGAATATCGGATTGATTTTAATTTTTGTGAAGATGATCTCCTCACTGTAGAGAACATCCTCGCCAAAAATCACCCCATTCCAAGACTTCTAATTTATACATTGGCCAGTGCCAATTTTTCGGTAACGCCCCAAGCCCGTTTCCGTTAAAACCGTTTAAACACGTTTTATCGGTTTTGAAAAAAATGGCCGTTTTTTGTTTTAACAGCCGTTAAAATCGTTTAAACGGCCGTTTAATTCTGGAAAATTTTGTGAAAAAAAGGCCGTTAAATCCGTTTAATTCCGTTAAAATCTGTTTAACATCCGTTAAAATCCATTTAATTCCGGTTTTTTTTTTAATTTTCAAATTTTAAAATTTGAATTTCAGCGCCCATTTTTCTATTTTTTTCCGTTAAAATCATTAAAACCATTAAAATCCATTTAATTCCATTTTTACCCCTGGGCGTTCCAATCCGTTTTAACGGCAGTTTAAACGGTTTAAACGGTAACACCCCCAGTCCGTTTAACCGTTAAAACGGCCTCCTTTAAACCTTGCGTATAACAACTCATGAGTTATCTTAGTTTTGTCTTTGTCTCATCCCGAGTCGACATGGCAGGGAACTGGCGAGGATTGTTTTGATTGATAAAGTTTGGGAACATTTGTGTTTCCTTCCCATCCCATATCCATTCCCTCTTGTGGGGTCTGTCCATGTCGTTTAAACTTTGAAGAAACATGTTCATGCATCCACGCAACATAGTTCAAAGGCGAGAAAAGATTCGCTTGTCCCGGGGACCTTCAAAACGTCTGACACATACTTCAAGGCCTAAACCAAACTCACGTTAACCCCTTAGTTAGTTGGTTAAGGGTGGTTAACAATGGGTACGTGTCAGACATTTTGGGAGGGGACCTTCAAAGTTTGAAGGTCCTGGGGACCAGCGAATTTTTTCTCGTTCGAAGGCTAGCTACAACATGTGGGGGTATCTAGCTATCCCTAATTTAACGTACGTGCATCACAGAGGAGGCAACGGCAACGACGGTCAGGTTAAGATGTCAAAATATGAGACAGCTCATTAAATATCAACTTGGGAAAACTTATTGTTGCCCCCAAAGTTTTCTATATCTTCAAATTTGCCCCAAGGGCTTGGGACCATGGTTTAAAATAAGGCCGTTTAAATAGTTTTAATGGCTGTTAAAACGGCAACACCCCAAGCCTGTTACATTAAGAACCGTTTCGGCGCTTAGAAAATAAAAAAAAAATAAAAAAAAGGCCATTACTTTCTGAAAACAATTGTGGAATTAAAAAAAATAATGGCTGTTTTTCCATTATTTTCTGTTTTTTTGTTAAATTCCATTAAATTTGCTAAAATCCTTTTTTTTTCCATTTTTTGCCCATGTCCGTTACAATTCGTTTTAATGGCCATTATAACAGTTTTAACGGAAACACCCCAGTCCGTTATACTGTTAAAACGGTCTCTTTTAAACCTTGCTTGGGACTATTTCACTTTTGCTCCTTGGCATGCCTACTTTTTACCCCCTCACTAGAAATTAAACTATTTTGGGTTCTATGATGGGCACCATTTGGAAATTGCAGTTCATTTTCTTGATAATAAGTTTCCTGCGCATGTACGATAAAATGAATTACTGATCGAAAATGTTCCATCAGGATAAAAGTATAGAATTGGATAATCCGGACCGGGTCCTATCAGGTAACTGGTAAATTGGGTACCCATTGGCACCCCTACCTATTGTCTACAAAATTACACGCAAAATTACATGCGTGGCCCACATATGCATGTTGAGGGTGTTCCCATTGTTCCTCGGCCATAACAAACACAATCATTTGTAATTCCAAAATCCATGATCTTTTTATTGTTTGAATTCACTTCTTACCTTTTAATTTGATTGGTTAAATAGTTATGGAAATGGGGAATTTATTTACCACACGACCTTCAATGTTTGGTTCCAACAAGAAGAGTTGAGATCTTGATTCCTTTTCTAATCAGAAGCTAGGGGTACTAGCAAAACATTCCGACGCTCAAGTAAGAAGAGGAGAGGAAAGAATTGTAAGTATATTAATTGAATTTGATGAGATTAGATTTGATGGATCATACCTGAATCTGCTCATGACCCTTATTTATGGATTCTAACAATATATCCAAGGAAGACTTTTATTCCTTAGTTTTATTTTTAAACTATTTATTAAAACTTCTGGGGACCCATGATCCCAACTTAGAAAGCTAACTGACGCATGCTTGTGTTATAATTTTATTTTATTATACAAGCAGAACATAAATAAATAAAAATAGTCCTTAAGTCCAACTTAAGGATTTTATACAGACAGAGAATGGAGAGTTAATCCTGCTGCATTAAGGTTCTTACACCCATAGATACCTGAATCTGCTCGTTTGGGGTCTTTCACCACCAGGGGCACAAGAACCCTAGTGGAGAAGAACACATACCTATGGTTTTCTTGATCTCTTTCTTTCTTTTCTTCTTTCCTTTATTTCTTCTTTCATTAGAGTTGAATCTGAGTCTACCAGGAAATCAGCTAGGCTTTTTTTGGAGCCTTTTTTCTCGAGCTTGATGATCTTCTCGATTAGGATTTTCTCTAAAAGAAATGAAAGAGAGGTGAGAGAGATGAGATATATGAGATAGATAAAAATGGCTAGGGTTTTTGGAGTGGTTTTAAGGGATTCTAATTGAGGGTGATGATTTTGGGAGAAGACTTATAGTGTTAAGGTTTTAAAAAAAGTTTGGTTGGCCATTCTTCACAGTTGGATGAGGGATGGAGGGTGGAGATTACACCTTTCAACTTTCACTTGTTTTTAAGTATTCTTGCTTAGGGTTTTCAATGGGGTGGTTTGGGTTGAGTGGGGTCCACTCCATCCTATGCCAACATCCATGCATGAAATGGGAGAGGGAATTAATCTCTCCCTCTTTCCAAGATTTATGCCATTATAAAATTATTCTCTTTGAAATAAAATACATATTTTCAAAATTTAAAACACTAATAGATATTATTCATTAAATGTTTCTTAATCCCTACTCAATCACCATAAATTATGCATTAAATTTAAAAATTCTCTTTCATAAGAAACATCCAAATGTTTTTGTATGTGGGGTCCACCATTCTAGTCATCCCATGTCATTATTCATTAATTAATTAATTAAAATCCACCTCCTTATATACCATACACAACTAGTATATTACAAATAGTGTATTAATATGGTATATGTAATACTCTGAACTTTTTTAGAGTATTTTAAAATTTTAAATTATTATTTTAATTATGTTAATAGATATTAAGTATTAATGTTTGGTTGCACATTCTTTGAGTTAAAATTAGTAGGTGGGCCTTTAAGATCAATTTAGAGACTTTTTAATCTTAAAATTAATCTTAATTAAAGCCTAATTGATACATATACTTTGGGCCCATTTTTAGCCCATATCTAACTTCAAATAAATTTTTTAGTTAGATGTAAAATTTACTCCTTTAAAGTTACAAAAATTATTTTTAATTTGAGATAAAATAGAAAGTTATTGTTTATTTCCATAAAAGATGGAGTAAATTTCTCAACAAAAATCTTAAACTTTATTATAAACCAAAATCCTAATTGAAAGTGCGAAAAGGGATACTTGATCTCTACTCTGAATATGCAACTCACTTGACGCTGAATTTGGATAGTAGTTAAGCTTCAACTTGGGGTACAGGCATGACCTCCACTAGTCTTTCTTTACGTGAACGCACCAATTCCAATGTAAACATGTATAAAAGGTTTGAGAGGTAGTACCTTCATGAGGGTTATGGTAATTAACTTGATGAACAAATCAGAACTAAACAATTACTTGGAAGAACTCATATTCCCTAGTAACCAAGAGTTCATGATATTGGATTGGTGGAAGATAAATAGTCGTAAGTATCCTATATTGGGAATAATGGCTCTTGATATTCTTACAATTTCAGTATCAACTGTTGCATCGGAATCGGCATTTAGCTCTGGCGGTAGAGTTCTTAATCAATATCGTAGTTCCATGCTTCCAAATACTTTGGAGGCGCTTGTATGTTCACAGGATTGGCTAGTACCTATTCCACAAGGTAATAAATTTTCATAAATTTATGAGTTCTTGTATTTTTTTTAATTATATTTTATGACTTCGTTAATTTTTCAGTTCCTATATCACCTTCCACCTCTACTAGTGGGTATGAGAACTTTGATGTGGAAATGGATATATAATTCATCACGTTAGGTAAGAAACATATTGCATGTTATTGTTGTTATTAAGCTTAAATTCTTATTGTTATCATTTTTTAAAAAGATGTTAATTGTAATAATATACTCTTGACTTTTTTCAAGATTATGGGTTGGATATGGGTCCGGATACATTGGCAACTATTACTTTTAAGATGATTTTGATGGTGGCGCTATTAAGACTTGGGATTATCTTTTCGTTAATTATTTTCTTTTGTTAGTTTGATTGTTTAAGAAGTTGAATGGAACATGATGAATTGATTATTAATCAGATATATTTCATTTAGGATTTATCTTTGGTCCGGCTATGCTGGTCATCCATTGTCCAGCTGCCGCACTAAAGAATGACACGTGGTGTTGTATGGACTGGACAACCGGGAGTACAAGTTTAGGGGTTTCCAATGTCAACCAGTTAAATTAGATGTAGAACAGAGAAAAAAAAGGAAACATCCCCAGACCTTCCGAAATCAACAGAGATAAAAAAAGAAACTTGAAGTTGGAACCTTCCCCTTCTTCTCCTTCCTCCTTCCTTGCTTTTTTTTCCTTTTAGATAGAAAAACTTCTCTTCTCCTTAGAGATTGTTGAGATTTTTTAGCTGAGTGTCCCTCGTTATAATTTAATTTCGCAGGTGATTAGAGAAAATAAAAATACACTTTCTTTGAGCCACGTATGAACACCCACTGTATGAGCCATGTGGCACAATTTTTGAGAACTTTGAACTTACGGATGTTTGTCCAATACTAAGTTGAACCTACAAACCAAAAATCAGCCTGATTAGTGATTTCAAACCTTTTCATCTTGAACCCCAAGTAATGCTCAAATTCCCACGGTTAAAATCAACCTTTGAAAATGACTCCAATCCAATGCTTATAAATCACTAATCAAGCTGATTTTTGTTTGTAGGACCACCCAAAGATTGGTCAAACATCTTTTCAGATCTTTAAACATCTACGTTAACATCAGTTCTTTGTGAATAAGAAGAAGCTTGTATGTTCTTTGTGTCAGTGCAAATGTCCAGATCAATGTGCAGATCCATGTTAACGACTCAAGAGAAAATAGATTAAATGTAAAAAAACACATCATAATTAAATAAAAATATAAAGAAGAGAACCGATGCAGATGCAAAATAATGGAACTGCCGTAGTAGCATGAGAGATAAGGGATTCATAGTGATACGAAGGTCGAGAAGAGAGAGGTCCAAATAGGTAACTACCCAATTAAGTTTTGCAGGAAAATAAAAGGAGGCTTAAAATTAAACGAAGGAAAGAAGTCGCCGATTCTTCCTATTCCTTTCTAAAATTGGTACACGTGGCACTCTCTCGTGCTGCAACTGGACAACACTTGTCCACCTGTGTTGGACCCCATGCGCACTCTTTTATTTAAGTTAAACTTATGGGATTAGTTGTTACTTCAACAAACTTGATGGATATTTGAAGTTGATCAATTATTGAATTTATGAAATTTTTATGATTTTTATAGGCTTTTTATTTTGTTCATGTTTTAATTATTTGTTATTTTTATTTGCATGTCTTCTAATTAGTAGGTTTGCAGGCTAGTTGTTCGAAATATGCATGTATAGGTGATTTTTTTCTTATGAAAATTGCAATATATAATATTTTTAGGTAAATGTGTATCATATCGGATCAGACCCGGAACCAATCTAATCATATCGGATCAGTTCCGGAACTGAATTTTATTGATCCGATCGGGTCTGGATCGATTGGATTTCTTATCAGATCGGTACCAAATCAGTATCAATCCGACTCGAACTCGATCCATTGCCAGCCCTAGCCAACATCCATGCATGAAATGGGATAGGGAATCTGGAATCTCTCCCTCTTTCCAAGATTTATGCCAATATAAAATTATTCTCTTTGAAATAAAATGCATATTTTCAAATTTTAAAACACTAATAGATATTATTCATTAAATGTTTCCTAATCCCTACTCAATCACCATAAATTATGCATTAAATTTAAAAATTCCCTTCCATAAGAAACATCCCAGTGTTTTGCCATGTAGGGTCCACCATTCTAGTCACTCCATGTCATTGTTCATTAATTAATTAATTAATTAATTAAAATCCACCTCGTATACCATACACAACTAGTATATTACAAATGGTGTATTAACTACTTTACATTATGGTATATGTAATACCCTGAACTTTAAAGTTCGGGGTATTTTAAAAGTTTAAATTATTATTTTAATTATGTAAATAAATATTAAGTACTAGGTTGCATGTTGTTTGAGTTAAAATTAGTAGGTGGGCCTTTAAGGCCAATTTAAAAACTTTTTAAGCCTAAAAGTAATCTTAATTAAAGCCTAGTTGATACATATAGACTTAGGGCCCATTTTTAGTCCATATCCAACTTAAAATAAATTTTTAAGTGAGATGTAAAATTTACCCTTTTAAAGTTACGAAAGTCACTTTTAATTTGAGATAAAATAGAAAGTTATTGTTTATTTTCATAAAAGATGGAAATAATCTCTTAACAAAAATTCAAAACTTTATTATAAACCAAAACCCTAATTGATTACAACCTTTTACTACTTTAGATCCAATAGCCAAGATTAACTTCCCGAAAATATATACAAAAACTCGAACCCTAAATATATTCCCATAATCTATTTAATAGAACCTCTAGAGGCTCCCACACCAATACCTAGCCACCTCTTATATTGAAGAATGTACCCACCTCAATTTTCTCTCATCTCTTTCATCTATCATTCTTAAATTTGGTGAACACTTCTAAAGCATCAACAAAGGTATAAAGTATATCTTTTTTATTATTCCTTCAGTACTAGTCATAGACTCGTGAGCATGTCTTTATTATTAAGTCGTAAATTTTTTTATTGTGATACTTATCAATATGATTATGTTATTGATGACTTATTTTATATTTGAGATCCCCTGTGTGGATTCTATCTATTCCATATTAGAGATCCCCTGTGTGGATTTCTATCTGTTCCGTATTGGAGATTCCTTGTGTGGATATTATCATTTAAATAATTAATTCTTTATATGTTAAGATATACATTCGTATTTAAGATTTAGAAACGATTAAGCAAATTGAGAGTCAGTTCTCTAAGCTAAAAGACCCAAAAATCTCGAGATGACCCTCTGTATGGGTAAATAAGGAGACACTCTATATAGGTTGTGTATTTTTAGTTCTATGTTAACACATTTATTACGATCATGATATTACTGCTTGACAATTTAATCTATGCCAACATGTCTGTACACATACACAATTTTAAGTTTTGTTGATCCTAGTGAAAAAATGCAGAGAAAAGAGACTGACTAACAAAAGAGAATTATCAAGAGATTTTAAAATTTTATTGCTTTAATTGATGTAATATACCTTAGAAATTCATTATTTAATTTTGGATTGATTAGAGCTCGAATCTAAGATATTTTAGATTAGTTAGTAGCACATTTATGATTTTGGTACTTTGAGCAAATGTCTTAATTTTATAAAAAAAAATTAAGGTAGATTTTTAGAATGTATTTAAAATTTTAAAAATAGTAAATATTATTTTTTATCAAGATTCCATCACAAAAGTCGATTCTTTTAAAGTATAGAATAAAACCCTTAAAGAAATTAACTTTTTGACCAACTTTGAAAATTAACCAAAAGTTGACCATTTAAATAAATTTCATATACTTATCAAATGGAGGATTTCGTTTAATTGTGTTTACAAAGCTTGTTTAAAATAATTTATAGATAATTTATAGAGATCCTAATCAAAAGTTTTTGTGAAAAATCAATTTAATTCTTATTTTGGATACCGTACCATTAAATCACAAAAAATTAATTCCAAAAGTATATCAAATGGTTGAATTAATCAAAACGCATTTACAAAAGTTACTTGTTTTAATTTGTTAGGAATTATGATAATCTTAAAAAATATTTTAAAAATAAAAAAATTTATCACACCCTGAATATCAGGTAAATGGGTTGATCCGCGGGCATTCGGGTTGAGTTTGTGTGCCTGGATTCGGGGTGTGACAATATATATATGTATATGTCAATCCCTAATGGGCCTCAATACAAGGACTTTAGAGCCCAATATGATAAGAATAACTTTATGCAAGTATATCATTATCCATAAATAATCAAAATAAAAAATGAATACATGAAGGAAATATTAAATCGTCCTAGACACTCACACGTGGAATCCACCCGTATGTATAACAGATTGAAATAACCTTTCAAATGAATTTATCAAAATACCTGTAAAAATGAATTAGGGTTTTACACTAACCAAGAGCTTTTAGATCATAGTGAGTTCCTTCAAGGTTCAATGCAAAGGATAAATGATCTTAAATAAGTTTCTCATCTGACAAGGTCAGAGGCTAAGAAAGACCTCCAAGTTCCTAAGGAAGACATAGAGCATTGGCTCTGTATGGCTGTAGTCCCTAATAGAGTTTAGGTTAGGTTAGGGTATTTTCTCAAAGAGCCATGCCCCCAGTGATCAATTAGTATGACATTCGATAAGTTAAGATCAGGTTTTAAGTTCCCACTTCCTCGTCTAGTAAGGGATGCTCTATGGCCTTACGAGAGGGCTCCTAGGCAACTTAATGTAATTTCTATAGAATAATGTATGAGATTGTAAAATTAAATAATGCATGAGAGGTAATGGGAATGTAATTTCTATAGAATAATGTATGAGATTGTAAAATTAAATAATGCATGAGAGGTAATGGGAATGTAATTTCTATAGAATAATGTATGAGAGGTAAAATTAAATACCGGTATAACCTTGACGTAGGTGTACACGAGATAAGGTACACCTTTCGTTTGATGTAAAACCCAGATGTCGAATGTATGTTCTTTTTGAAGAAACATATAATCAACAATTTTGGTCGAAGAAATATTGACTTATGATAAGGTGTGGGACAAATGCCCCATTGTTGATCTTTGGAGAATATGAGTTTGGTGACAAACCAAAGGAGGAAAGGGCAATTGGCATCTTAAAGAGTTTCTATTATGAAGGTAATTACCATCATATTCAGTTATTGTCATTTAAAAGGAGTAGTAAAAACTTATCTGTGGGTGGTATTCTAGCTTTGCAAATACTGAGGTGAGGTCGTGGTGTGACGTAATGTCTTCTATAGAGATGAAGTTGAGGAGCTTCACTCCACATGTACTCAGTTAGACTTGAATTGATCAGCATAGTATTAACCATTTCATCAAGTGTTATGTTCTTCCTTTCAGATTTGTGAATTGAGTTTGAGGTTTCGGAGGCAGCTAATGCAAATGATTGATCAAAGTGGGGGTGCCAACCTGGTTGGGATGCCTATTTTCAGAGTGATGCGATGCCTTTTCCCTCTTTGACCGTATTTTGTAAACTGTTCATTTTTTTTTGTTGATCATGGACCTGCTTCCCCTAAAAATAATAAAAACACCCCTCTTGTTTTAAATTTTAAAATGTCCTTCCCAACTGTTTCATTGACCCGGATGTCTTTATCAAATCTCCAAAATATGCACAAGCAAATCACGTGGAAAGGTGGTTGGACACACTATTAGTTGGGTCCCACTTAAGAGATCTGCAACGCCAAAATGAACCACATTGGATTGGTCATGACAATCGAAAGAATGCGACAAATCAAGTAATTATAGCCATATGATTCAGTCACTTCTCGACAAAAAGAACTGAGGTGGGCCCATTAAATCCTACCGCGTTGCATGTGATGAGGCACTTGTTTAAGTTTGGGGACGACAAAGACAGTAACATCCTGGCTTTTAATAAGTAGGGGAAAATACGTAAAAGCTGAAAGCTATTTACAGCAAAAGTGAAGATACGAGAAACTTTAGGGGCAAAAAATGAGGTTTCCCTTATCAGCTTTATCGATTTCTACTCCACACAGTGCACACACCACACCACACACGCACACAAGCACACACAGTCACACACCCCCCACCATGAGGCAGATCCCCGTATCCTCAGTAACAGCAACAATACCTTCACGCAGGCTTTTACAGAGGTAGCTTTCGCCCACCGTACATGCATGCATGCTAGACCGTAGAGGACACATGGGATGGGAGAGACAAAGTAGACGACAAACCCCCCAAATATCTCGTTTTTAACGATATATCACGAGATGCTACCATCCACAATATCTAGCCATTGACATGGGTCTTTAGGTAGCCCAAAAATAAAAAGCTGAACATGGTTTTTTGATGTCTGCTCTGACCCATGCATGCATCAATTTTTTTCTCATCTCCTATGACCCATTTGTTGCAATTGATGTTTAGATAACCGAACCCGGCTTCTAATTAACATATAAAAATGTATAATTAAAGGGTCGGGCTCCGAGGACTCCCTTTTTCTGACCCCTCTCGGTCGGCCGTGGATTTCACGAATCCAACAGTGGTTGTCTGCGCTCCAAAAAGTGAAAAAAAGTGATGCCAGTTTGGTCTGACAACCACACTTGGATTCTTGAAATCCAACGGTCGAGCACACAAACACTCTAAGAGGGGAGCACATATAGACTCTCAACCCTAGAGACCTACCTAATTAAAATAGGAAACTACCATAATATACATAATCTTAATTAAGTTAGGATTCTAAATTTACAATGGACTCTTAATTAAGTTAGGAAACTACCATAATATACATAATCCATTTTCCTTCATGTTTCCCATTTTCTATATCACATGAAATTTTTGGGACCATTTTCCATCTTGTTATTTTTAAGACCATTTTCCATTTTGTTTCGCACACCCATTTCCCTTTCTGGCAACTATGCTCAAACTACCTTATGCTATTTAGGTGGCGTTTGGTAAATTAAGTTTTCAGATCTAGAAGCTTGAAGTGCTTAAGATCTGATAGCTTAATGACTTATGTCTGATTTGGATTGTTTGGTAAGGATCTTAAGTCTTAAAATTAAGTCAAGGGCATTGTGGGTATTTTGAAATATTTATTAGGACATTTTCGTAAGTTTTTAAAAGAGAAAGCTTTAAGAAAAGAGCATTATGAGTATTTAAGAGAGAATAATAGAATCTGTTTTGGAGATGCTTTTCACCGAAACCACTTACCGCAATAAGTGACCCCAAGCTCACTTTTTGCTTATGTCTGAAACTCACTTTATTTCTGACATTAAGTTGTTTACCAAACGACACTTAATTGCCGAAGTCACTTAATTGTAACCCATTCACACTTAAGGTCTGAAAAAAAGTTTTACCAAACGCCACCTTGTGTTTAACGCTAAAACTGTTATAACGACAACTATAAAGGTCATATGGTAAAGTTACCTACCAGTTATACTGTTTATATATTGGTCCTTGAACCTTGTAAAGAAGATACATCACTAGATATATATCCAAGTTTAAAAAGTAGGCTCAGGCTTCAGTTACGGCCCTAAAATGACATGTTACAGGACACAATATAAGCCACATGGCTCACTCTTGGAGGACTCTGATCGTATGGATGTTTGGCCAATCTAAGTGGACCTACAAACCAAAAATTAAATCAGCATGATCAGTGATTCATAGGCGTTGGATTGGACTTATTTTCATGGGTTGATCTCAACTGTGGGAATTTGAGCAGTATTTGAGGTATAAAGATCCAACGTGTAGAAATCACTAATCAGACTGATTTTTGGTTCATACATAGGTCCACCTAGGGATTGGCCAAACATCCATATGGTCAAAGTCCTCTAAGAGTATGCCACATGGCTCATATTGTGTCTTGTAACCGGAGCCTATCATTTTAGGGTGGTAACTGGAGCCTGACCCTAAAAAGTATATCAAAAACATAAAAATAAGATAAAATTGTGATTCATAAGTTTAATTTTAAATAATTTAGTCTTGAGGTTAATGGGTTTTTAACCCAAGACCTCAAAGACCATAAAAACTAAACTAAAAGAAAGCACTTTGAGGCTAAAGGTTTGAACCCAAAACCTCTTAGATTCTAAAATATGTCATCTCTCTCATTTTATGAAGCCAAAATTTTATGAAATTTTGGATGAAAAACTTTAGTGGGTTCTTTTTTTTTCAATCTCTACAACATTTGTAAATCTTTAATTCGATCCCATATTGCTTGGGAAGAAACTTGTTTCAACAATTATATATGGATTAGGACCTAAGGATCCCCTTGGGCATCCTAATTTTGGGCCCCATGGGCACAACTATGCAACCTAAAAACACACATATACATGGGCATCGTGTCGGGGGCTTTGGACTATTAAAAGCTTACTAATTTTTTAAATAGCTGTTTGGTTTTCTCTCACATGTTAAAACATCCACGTAAAATAAATTATGTCTTTTAAAATGTTCTCTCACATGTCCGCTAACAGGGACAATGCGCAAAACATGTGCCTCAGCCTTTGCCAACCCGGTGAGTTAATCTCACTTTGTTTATAGTTCATATTCTAAGTTACATAACTTGCTAAAATTACTACGACATTGGTACGTACACTACCAATTTACTATATATTTTTTTCTCATTTAATATGGACAATTGTTGTAGTTTTGTCCTCCTAAAATCGCAAAAGAACCATGAATGACTATTACATGATGCAAGCCAAATTCTCTCTCAAGATCAAAAGAAGAATTTCGTTGCAAATTGATTAAGTCGTAAAGAGAAGGAAGGAATAAATCAAGATGCAAAACTACCCAAGAGAGAAAGGTTAGGAACGTCCCATACTCTCTTTTTTAAATTTGCTCTAATTATCTATCTAAGTCCCAAGTTTGACTAACAACCTCTAACAATTTTCTAGACCTATAACAAGTCTCAAATTTGACTATCAACTTCCTAGACATTAAAAATACGAGTCTCGACATTTGACCGGCCAACAATTTCTTAGATTTATAACAAGTCCCCACATCTAGTTCAAAATATAAACAGAAATAACATTAACAAAATACCTCAAATCACCCTTGAAGTACTCTTAATGATTTCTTAATTTTCCTCATTGCAAGCCTTGGTAATTGATCGGGTGCATCATCGTTATATTGTGTCCCATGTGTCTCATGATCTGAGAAAAATTGATGGGCTCATGTAGACATCTGGTTAATCTGACCTTGTGGAACCGTAGGTCAGCTCCGGTTTTTGAAACATTGTTGCAATATTCAGGTCAAAACACTTTTCTGCTCAAGTCTAATCTAATCCACTACATAAATAAATACACATTACAAGAGTCCTCATATAGAAGGAAAATTAAATTTATCAACTAAATATAGCAAATATCTCATTTCCAAGCCTAAACTTTGAGGTAGCAATTATGGTGTTTTTCCATCCAACCACTACACATGCACAAATGGGTAATATTGGAAACAAAAATTTACTAGTCAGATGATCATACCATCAGAACAATGGCCTCTTGACCACTTCCTATAAATTTGGTGTTCCCCAATAAGGGGGTCTCCTTCAATCCAGGGTTCTATTGTCAATTAAATACCATGTTCATCAGTCTGGGCCGAAGTTTCTCCCTTAGAAACGAGTCCGTACTAAAACCCCATCTTCCAAAGTGTTATATATGGTTGTCCTGAAGCTCCTTGCATCGATTCATGGACTCCTCTAATCTAGGAAGGCCAGTCCATGGCTAAATCCTCCAGAAGACGACGGACTACCCTTAATGGATGGCTTCAGTCAAAGAAATTGGTGCAATTTGGGCACCAGCTACTCAATCAAAGTAAAATTCAGTTCGCGACCTCATTTTCTCTAACTAATCTGTGGTTAGGCCAAGAACATTTTCATTAATATCGTGTTCTCACGATCCTTTGTGAGAATATGAGAATCCAAATCCTAAACCCAATAAAACAAGTGGGGTCTCCATTCTAGTACATGGTTCACCAATCATAAACAGTTCCCACCCACGAGATCCTTACCTCGATCCCTGTTGATCAAGTCTTGGAATATTGTCCACGGCAATCTATTTGAAGTTAGGCCCAAGATGTCCTTCCTTACTCTCGGAGGTCCATTTCCACGGATAGACCCTAATATTCAAGCACCCTTACAACCTACAATATCTATTAATTAGCCAACATCCCCACCGCTTATGCAACGGATTCTTGGTACGAATCTGAGGACATCTGAATACGTGGAAAAGTGTGTGTGTTTTCAAACTGAAGTCCAACTCTCATTGGTTACGTTGTTGTTCCCCATTATAGTTAAGAAATAAGAATGAGATCGTCCCGAACAATTTTTTATTATTTATCTAATCCTTTGAAAAAGCAGTCGTAGTGTGATAGGATTGTGAAGCCTGATCAGTTGTGTGTGGCACCTTTCCAGTACGAGAGCTGTGGGGGAGCTTGATCCCCAATACAGTTGCCAGGGGGTCAGGGCCGTCTAGATACAAGTTGGGGCCTAAGGCGAAAACTTTAAATGGGGCCGTCTATGGTATCTTTCTAGATATACATTTGACAAGAACTCCTAAATGGAGAAAATTTCAATGACAATTCCAGTCTTCACTCAGAAATTTGATACTGAGTTATTGAAAATATCCATCCAAATAGTTCTACCATTAGAGAAAGATTTGAGCATTCACCAAGGAAATGCCAATATATTTCAGAACATTCACCCTTATTATTTGCTTCCTATATTCAGAACTATGTCAATCGTGACTTCTTGATATCTATCGAAGGAATTAGCATATTCTAAATTTCAAGCATCCAAAGACAACTCATTTTTAAATTGTAAGAACAAATAAAACACATTTTATCTCATCCTTGAAAATTAGAGCCCTGAAAAAGATCGCAATCAAGAAAACATAGAACATGAAAAGGTCAATCTGGGGCTTTCTACACTTTAAACCACAATAACAGCATCCAAGTCTGAAACAAAAGAAATAAGCTTTACCTATCCCTAACCCTAATTTCAAGCTTAACATTTCGCATCATTCGATTCAAACAAATACAAAACAACAAATTGAGACTAAACATCAAACAACGAAAAAACTCACCTCCGTTTCAAACAAAAGGAATCCAAATATAGCTTCCCCGATTGAAGAATCCAAATTCTTCAAGACGAATCACAGATTTTTTAAATTCAAAACCACAAAAAATTAAGATATTTTCAGTGAGTGCATTCGGCATGCCACATTGGATGGTCTCTCTTTCCGATGTGCTTGCTTGGGTTGGGATGTGCTTGCTTGGGTTGGAAAGATCAAGATCGTGTAGCATTAGAGAGTGAGAGTCCAAGAGAACAAGGTTATGTGAGAGAAGAGGGCTTCTTGTTTGGAGAGGAGAAAAGTGCTTGGAGATGAGAAAATATGTGGCAGGGCGGTTATAGGTATGGACTGTATGGTGTGTATGTAAGGGATGTAAAAAAATTTGGGGCCTTTTCTAATTTGGAGACCTAAGGTGACCAGCTTAGTCACCTTATGGTCAAGACCTAAGTTGTCCAAGGGGGCAACTTTCTTCATTATCCCCTGCCATGGGTTCAGGGGCATCGCCTGGCCCCAAAAGAAAATATTCATTAGTTTTCTTTATATGAAATTGTAATCCTATATATAGATCAAATAAGATCAAATCCAATGGCTATTTTTATTTTAAGCATAAAGACATCTATTTAAAGTTGTCAGTGATTATTTTGGGTAGAATGAAAAGAATTTGAGAATTTTGAGTTTTGTAGTTTCCTCAAATACTCGTAAAATGAAGAGAAGATTTTGTTTCCTTTGCTAGTAATATCTCATTCTCAATAGTGAATTGATTGTGATCGCCATGAGCATAGCCCACATCAGGTGAACTATGTATATATTGTTTTGTGGTTTGTTTGTTTCTTTTTTTTTTTTTTTTTTTTTTTTAGATTTGCATCTAAGGTTGTGTTCGTTCCCAAACATAGTGGTCCATTATTATGGGTTTTTCATTTTAGATGATGATGCTTTCAAGCTAGGCGCTTCGACTGCATCCAACACCCTCAATTATGATTTGATTTACATGAACACTATTATTTTCCTATCCGTTGGTGTGTAATGCATGGTCCCATCAACATCTTGTTAAGTTCATCGATTTGTATGATCTAATTAGTATTTTTCTATATTATAATTCCATGCGCATAAAACATATCATGACATGATAATATTATCTTAGCAATCCCTTCCATAGAACAAACCATTGCCTTTAGAAGTGGAGCCTTAAAGTTATTTTTTGGTCTATATATGTACTTGGATGATGGCCTTATCCATAGTTCTCTCCCCATGGATTACTCATTTGATCTCCAATATATAGAAGCTTTATGTGTTTAAAGAATGAGGATGTAACTCATATTTTTATGTATTGTAGAATGAACCGAATATTGTGAAAATTATTTCTCCTTTTATTTAAATCTCTTAGATTTTATTAATGGATAAGACGAATTTGTTTGATAATCGATAGTCAGCCTTTTGGTCCAAGGAGAAAGATTTTGCAGAAAACCCTTCAATATGCTCTGTGTTTGGATATTTGGCTGGAACTGAATAGAAGAGTTCTTGAAGACAAAAGAAGGACCTTTCTGATAAGAAATTGATTTATTGAATAATATTAAATGTTATCTACACTAACCCTAAAAAGGTTTATATGGAGAATTATAATGATTAGAAATAGAAGGAGAATAATTAATAAAATTAGAAATGGACTAATTCTAAGCAATCTAACCTAATTAACACTTTTCCAACGGGTGTAGAACACTTTTCCAATATTTGGTGTTGTCATTTTTCTTATTACTTCCCCTCAAACTAACGTGGATTAAGAACTTTTTTTTTTATGTAAATCAAATTGAGAACTTATTCTCAAAAGAACAAAGGCTTTGATACCTGATAAGAAACTTCATTATTAAATAATATTAGGTGTTCTTGACACTAACCCTATGAGAAATAGAAATAGAACAATTGATAAAATTAAAAAGAGATTAATTCTAAGGAATCTAACTTAATTAATATCTTTCTACTGGGTATAGAACACTTTCCCACCTGGTGTTGTACACTTTCCTTATTACCTTCTAGTAACCATAGTTAGTAAATTCTTGAATTATTCACTAATAATTCGTGAACCATACGAATTATTAAAAAAATGAACCGAACAACACACTATTCATAGGTTTGGAAATATTTGTGCATTTTTTAACATGATCGAATAATTCATAAACTTTTTTCGAATTATTCCCAGATTATTCAGTTTTGAACATGAAAATTCATTTTATAAGACAAAAAATTGTTGATATTTTACTTTTTTAATTAAGGTTTATTTTATTTTTTATTTTTTATTTTTACAAAATTTGTTGACACATTTTTAAATTACAAACCCAAATTGTACTCTGAACATTTCTCATACCGTATTTTTGTCGCATTCCGAATTGCGAACTGTGCTAGTAACATGCCATACGATATGGTGTTTTCTAGTGGAGTGAATACTTAATGTGAAAGACTTTAGCAGCTCTAAATTCTTTTACTTTCGTGGAAATTGGGAAATATCATTCACAGTGTTATCAAGTAGAAGTTGTCATTCCTTCTTAGAGGTGCTCAAATAAGGGATGTCTGCACTTAACTTTGATGAAAGTGCTCTCGCTACCCTGAGTCCAATCGGGAAAGGGACCAAGGGATAATTGTTTTGGTATTCTTGTGTCTGGTCTAAATAGTTGACCTATGAGATAATGACAAGGCTCTTCTACAAGGTGTTTTGTATGATCACTTTTCGTGTTTGTTGATGGTGAAAGGAGACTTCCCCAATGTTATTAGCTGGGCTAGAACTGTGGAAAATGGCTAGCTAATGGAGACTGATGTTAGAATCAGGATCCTGTACTCAGGGAGTTGGGTAGCTACCCAACTCTTATGCTTCTTTGTTTGCCACGTACTCTTCTTTAAAGTTACTTTTTTATGTTTTTCAGCCAGATATCCATCGGTTAAACGTGGAGTACATGGCAAACTAAGAGATATGGGAGTTGGGTAATCCAGAACCATGCTGTACAGGATCTAAACTTTTAATATTATTGATGATTTAGAACATTTTTTTTACATATATAAGCTGTGTTAAAGGGCAAGCCTACCCCTCATTAATGGGTATGCTTCTTAGACCAGATTCATGTTCGACAAGACCAGTTCAACACATGCACCTTACATCTCCCTTGTTCCTAAAACATTTAATTTGCATGACATATACAAGATCCAGTCTCTTTTGTGAGTGAGGTGAACCTTTAGGAGGGAAACCCCTTAGCTTACAAGTGGATGGCTGGTGATGGTTTTAAAAACTTTGTAAGAAAGTAATGACAGTCATCTTTTTCAGCATTTTGCAAACTTTGTAAAAAAAAAAAAAACCCTAGAAAAGTGGGTAGTAGAGGAAGCATGGGTAAAGTCTAACTAAATTAGCTAACATAAGCCAGAGAAATAGAAATTTAGGAAAGGACAAAGGTGGTAAGGGTGAGAGGATCTCTGTCTACTGCATTTGTTTACTGACGTATATGTGGTGTTGTGTGTGGCAAGAGAGAGAGAGAGAGAGAGAGAGAGAGAGAGGGAGGGGGGCTCGAGTGGTCAAATCGGTAAAAGTAAAAGCTTTAATATGAAAATAAGAATTGATTGAATTCCCCTAAGGAGGCGGAGGCGGCATTTTTTGCTTATTGCCCGGGAGTTACAAGAGGGGCATCGATTCGGAAAGCGAGAAAGGCTTCTCACCCTCTTAACTACGAAAACAACAGGTGAATGAGCGAAAGCTAATCACTCCATGCAAACGTCCCTTTCTCGCTCCTCTCCCCCACCTCTGCCGCCTCTGCTGCCATTCCAACTCTCTCTATCTCTCTCTCTCTCCTCATCGGGAATGCCAACCCCACACAATTTCTTTCTTACCATCATGCGTATGTTAGAACGTCTCGACCTTTTAACCTATGGCGTATGTTAGAATTCTCTCTCTCTCTCTCTTTACTTCTACACACAAATACATGTATAAGCTTTAAACAAGAACAAAAACAGAGAGAAGAGAAGGCTCTTTCTGGGTTCTTATATCTACTGCTCTAGCATACCTCCCTCACTCTCTCTCTGTCTCTCTCTATTTGTTCTTCTTTTGCTCCTCTCTTTCATAGCTCATCACCAAGAAGAGGAGATCCAAGTGGGCTAACTACCTGTCAATCTACAATTAGTCAATCAACCCCAATCAATCAATCAATCAATCAATCAATCATTCAAATCAAGACAGGGAATCAAAGATGTCCTCCTCTTCTGCCTTTTCGCTGGACCACCTCTCTCCCTCGGAGCAGCTCTGTTATGTTGATTGCAACTTTTGTGAAACCGTTCTCGCGGTATCTTTATCTCTGAGCTCTCTTCATAACTTCCCCCCATTACCCATGTTCTTATCCTTAATCCCATATGAACAACTTAGCTCAGTTAAGTTCTTAGGGTTTGTTCTCTCTTCTTATCTTTCACTTACATGTAAGTTCCTTCGTTTTGGGTGTTTCATGGCAGGTGATCGTTCCTTGCAGCAGTTTGTTCAAGACGGTCACGGTTCGATGTGGTCACTGCACCAACCTCCTCTCCGTCAACATGCGTGGGATGCTTCTTCCTGCAGCTAATCAGCTTCATCTTGGCCATGCTTTTTTCTCTCCTTCCCATAATATTCTGGTATATGAGAAGGATCGAGTCCGTAGTACCCATGTCTTACCCAATTTTATTTTATTTTCTAAAATAGATCTTATATGGATTTTTTTTAATTTTTATTGTTCTTGGTTGATGGGTGTGTTTTAGGAAGAGAACCCAAGTCCAGCACCGAACTTGTTGATCGATCAACCCAACCCAAATGACTCTACGGTAACAGTTCGTGGAGGAGTAGATGTGCTCCCTAGGCCCCCAGTCGTTAACAGACGTGAGATTCTTCACTTTTAGCTCTTCTCTTTCTTATCTTTGATGTCTTGCAGGGCTAGGAGAAATTTGCTTCTCTAGTGAATGCTTTGTTTTGTTTGATTTCTCCATTCCATTTTTCTCAAATTAACATCAAAATTTTATGTCTTGAAAAGAAAGAAATCCATACACTTGCACTCTAGTCTTTTTAGATCTTAGTCAATTAAGAAAAGAAAAAGTTTGATTTGTTCTACCAGATTTCTCTCTTGTTTCTCCATTCCATTTTTCTCAAATTAACTTTAAATTTTCATTTCATGAAGAAAAAGAAAGAAATCCACACTTCCACTATCCTTATCAGTACAATATGCTCTTAGTTGATCAAGAAAAAAAAAAGATTGATTTGTTCTATCAAATTTCTCTCTTGTTTCTCCATTCCATTTTTCTCAAATTACCTTTGAAATTTTATTTCATGAATAAAAAGAAAGAAATCCATACATTTGTACTCTATCATGATTTTTAATACAATATGCTCTTTAGTCAATCAAAGAAAGAAAGAAAAAAGTGAAAAAAATTAGACAATACGCTCTCTAGGTTACTTCTTCACAGGGGTGAAGCCGTGAAGGTCTCTTTGTCTGGTGCAGAGAGGAAGAACCTTTAATGCATTAATTAGAAAGCTCAGCAACCTTTGCCTGCTTTCTCAGCCTTCTGTTGTAGTACTAGAAGGCCCCCCTTCAGTAATAACAATTCAGAAATTCATTTCTTACTGTTCACCACTGAATATTTTCCAATTTTTTTAGATCTACACTCATATTTTAGTAAGATTTCAAATTAACAATACAAATCCAACCCCTCTTACTGTTATTATTTCTATTAACTTTCCAACATCTACAATGGCGGCCACACCAACCAAATTTCTGCACTACTTGCATCACCATTAATAATCCACAACACTGTTAGAGATCTTCTTAACAAACCCATAAATCATTTGGGAAGAAAAAACAGATTATATCAAGTTCTACCAAGCCAACCAAAGTGGGTTCATGTTTCTTTCTCATTCTATATCTCCAATACAAAGAACAAAATATTGTTTGTCCTTTAAGTTCTCTCTCTCTCTCTCTCTCTCTCTCTCTCTATCTTTCTGTCACACATACACAAACTATTTTTTTTTCGTCCGGACATATAGATAGATATCTAGATAGATAGATAGAGGTAATGATGAAGTGATGATGATAAGAAAAAGCAGCATTCCTTCAACAAAAAGTCAGCGACGTATTTTTAATGTGTCTGTCTGTCCAGCTCCGGAGAAGAGACAGAGAGTCCCGTCTGCGTACAACCGATTCATCAAGTGAGTAATAATGAAAAACTTCCTGTTTTTTTCTCTTTTGTATTTATTGTGTTTTCATATTTATATTGGGAATTGATTTTTCAAGAGAACATTTTTCACATTTGACGGAGATACCCCTATCACTTCACACCTGACATTTGAAAAGACACGAAGAACAGTTTAGTGAGAGGGGTATTTTCGTTGAATGCCAAAATGTTCCCTGGAAAAGGTAAAAAGTTTAATCGATTTCCTTTCTATACATTATAAACTTTTGAGACCTTAAAAGTTTTAAGCACATGTATGGTCTTCACATATCTATCTATCTGCAGGGACGAGATCCAACGCATCAAGGCCGGAAATCCCGATATATCCCACAGGGAGGCCTTCAGTGCCGCTGCAAAGAACGTAAGATCCAAGAAAATACCCCCGTATCCAATCTTTTCTAGGTTTTCTTTTGCTTCTTTTATTTCCTTCCTTGATCACAAACTAGGGTTTAATTTTTTTTATATTTTTTTGGATTCTTGTCTTATGGGTACCTTTTGTTTTGTTTCTCTCAGTGGGCCCACTTCCCTCACATTCACTTTGGTCTCATGCCTGACCAGCCCGTGAAGAAATCTAATGTACGCCAGCAGGTAACCTGCACACGCCCTCTCTCTAGCTGCTGCTACACATGCAAAGACACACGTTCTCCTTTTATCTCTCACGAGTTTATATGTTAAAAAGTAAATGCCTTTTTTGTGTTTTGGGTTTGTATAGGAAGGAGAGGACGTTCTCATGAAAGATAATGGGTTCTTCTCAGCAGCCAATGTGGGTGTTTCCCCATACTAAGAAATGGAGTTGTTAGGGTTTCTTTGTTCTTCTTTCTTCTCCTTTCTGTTATTAGTGTTCTCTTTTTTAAGTTTCTTTGGAGGAGACTGTTAGCAGTCTTGGTTGCTAGCAAGCCTGGTTTTAATTAATGGTGGGAAAAGGGTTTTGAAGTCAAGAATGTTTGTGAAGTTTAACATCTTTTATTTCATCATGAACCCATCTGCAAATGAAGGTCCTAGTGTTGATAGTTCTCTCTACATGTATTTTGGACCTTATTCTCTTAGTAGCTATTCAGCTGGTTTGCTTTCTTATGCGTTTCTATCTTCTTCTTCTTTTTTATCCTTCTTTTTTTCTAATATTGTTCCAGATTTGGTCAGCAACCTCCACATAATAGTTACTAGATTATGAAGTTGCTGAAGTACATCATGTTTTCAAGCTTTTGTCATCATTTCATCTTCATGTTACGAAGCAACAAAGTTCATAATATTTGTTGCATTGTTAGTTAATTATCTCATTTATAATTTAGGTATTTAAGGATCTTGCTTAAGCATCTTAAAGTCGTGTATAACTTCATTGTACGTAATTTTCTTACATGAAACATTTTTAATTGGATCTTCCTTTGTTAGAAAAAATAAAGCCAACTTTGTAAGAAAAATTGGTAAGTTGATAATCCATTTTTAATTGGATTTTCTTACTACCTACTAAACCCTAGTATTTCACTTGATAGTTGTTGCTAAAGTGCATCAACGCAGCTTGAGATTTGTTGTGAGATAGGTGTACTGTTGGGGGTGGTCTTTTGTTTTTGTTCTACCTTAATTTTCTTCTTAAATTTACAATTTTCTTCATTAGCAAGAAAAAAGAGGAATCATAAAACATCATATTCTGATGTAATTTACCCTCAAGCAAAAACAAAACCCAAGGAAAAAAACAATTGAGGACATGGAGATCTTGCGACGGCGATTTTCAAAAGCAATCACAAGTAGGAGATTAAAAAGGCAAGAAAGTTTGCTGTATGATACAAGTCGTAGTCTTGGCGACCAAGACTACTTGCTCCAATTTTCATAGATAAATTAAATCTTTGTGAAACTGTACGTTCTTCACTGAAGTATTAATTGATCGTAAGAAGAAGAATACAGTCTGTCCGAGATTGCTTTTTTAGTAAGGAAAGGGCTGGGAATAGGAAATATCTTTTATTTGAAATTTCCAATTCCTAACCCTTAAATTATTACTTTTGTTGGTACAGTTACTGAACACCAAATTACAGTCAATTCTGATAGCAGTGTGCTTGTTCATGTAAAGTGAAAAGAGAGATGAAACAAGCAGCAAGGTCTCGTAGAAAATTACATTGCCATAGTCTCGCTGTAGGGCTACTGGTATGGGGAATAGTCTTACTTGCACTAGATTTAGTGATCCTTCCTTATTTCTTTGCTAGCTCTATCATGTTATCATGGAGAAGTGAAGAATCAGTGTCCTAAAATAAGAGGGAAGTCCTACTATCAATTCTCATTTGCCTCAAATTATAAGGTGATAGATCCAATGTTTGCGAAAGAGATAAAGTTATGTTTAGCAAATAGTGGTCCAGTTCCATGGGATGATTTTTGTTGAGCCACCTCTAGAAGAGAACAATGTTGGACTTGAATGAAATCACCCATGTGATGTGTATGACATGATAGATGTTTGGTTAGGTAATGGAAATGTAAGTCAAGTTGTTTGCTAGTTGTTGGTGCACAAGTGTAACAAAATTGCATACTTTCCTGTCTCTACTAGACGCTTGACTGCAAATTGATGAGGTTTTGGTCGAGTAATTCTTCAAACAACTCCTCAGCCATGTGATCCGAGAAAGAGTATTGTTTCTCTTTCTCTCTTTCATGGATACCCCATTCTAATCTTTGCCCTTATCTTAAGCTTTCTTGCCTATTAATCATTCACTTTTCAACAGTAGAAGCTAAAGGAAGCTTCTTGATTTCAATCATGGCGGCTGTTGAAAATTTCACTCTTTTCACAGCTCGGCCTCACCTTTTTTTTACTTCGGTGAAGCTCCATGTGATGAGCGTTTGAGTATAGGTCATCAAATCCCGTGAATTTCTATCGCATTGATGTCGTAAACAAATCATGTCGTAAATTGGCTAACATATATGGATGAGTTCTTATTGTGAGAACTTCTACTAACAAGAAAATGTAAGTGTACTATGTCTTGTGATGAAATCTACGATAGGCTCATGCTCTCTTTCTTTGGTTTGTGAGAGTTCGGTGATCCCAACTCGTCGTTGAGTACTGTAAAATGCTGTTGAAACTCTATTTCCATAGCATTCCAGTTGGGGGTATAGAGTTTTAGCCAATTTTGCATACCATGTAAAAGCTGTACACCTTCCAAAGACTTTGTTGGAGAATACAAGCTTGAAGTTTACTGACGAAGTCCTTGAGGATGTGAATGAATTCGATGATAGAGCGTGAATGCTCTAAATTACTTTGCTTACTTTTAATTTATTTAAATGTGATTTATATTTGGATGGGTCTATTTTGAACCCATAGTAGTAGATTAGTACTTGATTACAATCAAACTCGTTTATATTAGAATCTCAAAAACCATTAAATGGCCGATTTGATAAAAGTGTTTTACAAAAGATGTTGGTTTTGATTTATGAGAATTTATAATAATTTTTGAAAAATATTTTAGAGCATTTTAAATTTTTATTGTTATCACACATTGGATCTTGGGTAAACAAGTCATTTTTCAGGCATTGAAGTCAGATTCGTATTCTCGAATTTGAGGCATAACAGAATGATATCAGAGCATATGCTTTAGATGCCTAAAGATTCGTTTGTAATGGACTCGTGTATAATAGAATGTGAACCATATGATCGAACGTAGCGACATAAGAACTATAGGGTCACTTACAGATGATGATTTTAATATTATTTTGGAATAGATGAGGCCTTTAGAGCATCTCCAACGTTGTGCTATCCCACCGTGCTATCTTAAAATTTAGCACAGTGGGTGAAAAAGTGGTACTCCAACGTTGTGCTATCCTAATGCTAAAATATACCATATACTATATCTTGTGCCAATTATGGCACGGGATATAGCATATGCTATATTTTAGCACATGGCAGCTTTATGGATTTTGACTCTTTGGACCATTCAAACCTTTGGATCATGTACCACAAATAATGCTCAAAATCCTACGGTTAAAATCAACTAATGTTTGGCTGATCGGTGGTCCACATGACACATTTTTAGATGATGTTGACCGTATGGATGTTTGGCCAATCCTTAAGTGGAACTACAAACCAAAAAGTCAACCTGATTAGTTTCCATCTTGAATCCCAAATAATGCTAAAATTCCCAGGTTAAAATCAACGCATGAAAATGACTCCAACCCAAAAATAGCATTAAGATATAGCATTGCACCATTGGAGCATGACATGCCAAATAAAACAATATGGCACTGTAGATGTCTCAAAATATAGAATTGAGATGGCCTTTTAATTGGCATATTTTAGCGTTGGAGATGCTCTTAGTTGGTTTAATGGTGGTGTTGAGTTTTGAACCTCTCAATGTTTTTCTATTTTCGGACCCTTCGGTAGTGAATTGGTAGATTTTCCATAACTTTGGGCTCGGAAGTTGAAACAACCCAATTCTAGAGCCCATGGTTCCCTATTGACTATAGTTAATTTATGTAAAATATCATGAGTTTAGAGTACCCTAACCCCTCTGTTAAATCCCATGTTTAGACTATTTCTGCAAGTCCTTTAGACTACAAAAGTGTTCCCTATCTTCAGGCCCAAACAAAGAGTAATTGCACTTAAAAAACCTTCTACAAAATATAAGACTTGAAGGAGGTTTTTAAGTTTAGTTTTTCAAAAAAAAAACTTCTTACATCTTTATTTTATTTTCTATGAATTCTTTAGTGCACACTATACAAAATAGACACTAGCTATTTTCTGCATTCGAAATCTCCTTACATATTGCATTGTTTTCTCAAATTAAAATTTTAAAATTAGCAGAAAACTTGTATCTTTCAAACCCTACTTGCCTTATACTCAAAAGATTTTTTTAGAAATTTCTAAAATTATTTTACCAAAGAATTGTTTTTCTTGTCCTGTTTTCTAGAAAAAATATTTTGGGAAAATTGTGCTGCATCTCCAATAAACTTGGGATTTCTTACCCTTCACATTTTTCCATTAAACTTCATTCGATTGCAGTTCCACAGCGTTTGGAATCAACTTTTATACTTTAAAATAAATTAGTTATGATTTTTCGAAGTTTAGTCGTTTCTATTTTCTGTGTTAAATTTTGAATTTCTTCCTTGTTTTGATTTTATGTTATTATTAACCTCCTTTGACAATAGGTTGACCAGACTTGACTTAGGTCGACCTTAGACCCTTAGGTGGTTTTTTACCTTGGATTTGACCCATATGGACACTTTATGCAATTTGACTTATTTTTTACATTTCAACCTTCATACTACCTTGGGTTTTTGGGTCGAGCCACCAGATTGCGAGTCGGGTCATGATCCCGAGTTTGGGGCGTGACATCTACACTACATCCGGTGTGCACGCACGTATGTGTGCATGCAAGGATAGGCCCACCAGCTCCACTCTATCTATTTTATTTTTGAACATTGGGTTTAAGGTAGGGTCCCATCTAGGAGTATTTTTTGTCATTTCACTTGAAAAATCTCTCGATGTCAAAATCAAATGAAATAGGTAACATTGGAAAGGTCTCAATGAATACTTCCCAACAAAATAAATTTCATGTCTGTCTGACACAAGAAAACCATAATTTCTTATAAAAGACTTGAGAATATATTGGGGTTTTCTGAAAACTGATAAGAGATCGATGTTCTTGTTTTTGAAATCAAGAAATATGATTGCGATGAAACCAATTTCATTTGAAAGATACTTGACTTGAATAAACTGATAGATTTGGTCTCTTTGAAATTAGTGATACGGATTGAGCATTTTTGAGTATTTTGTGAACACTTGCCATTTTTAGGTCAAATGTTGACTCGATCTGAGGCTCTAGGAATTCTAAAAGTTTTCCTAATGGTTTTGGGTGATTAGGTATGAGGGAAGTTCAAGAAAGATCAAGGTGGGGTTTGATTAATCACAATTCTGCAAGAAGAGTGTCTACAAAAGAAAAAGGTACGTGATGGTCCTTGGATATATAATGTAAAGCTGCAAGATTCACTAGATCTTACAGAAAGGTTACAGCTGTGGAAAGTAAACTTGGAGGTGCCAAGTTCATCCAAGTCGAAAGATATATGGAACCAAATTTACCATCGAAAGAGACACGCTCGCTGGTTCTAACTTCAAGAGGATCAAGAGAATGAACTTCAATTAATCCTTGGAGGATCAGAATGCGTGTAGAGCAAGCTGGTACTTGGTACATCAAGATTGGAACCAATATACCCATAACCAGAACTGGAACCGACAAAAACCAAATAATCGGTTCCGGTTCCGGATCCATCATTTTCAGAACCGGAACTGTTAGTTCCGGTCCTGGCCACCTTAGGAACCGAACCCGAACCGACCCATTGACAGGGGATCGAGGGGTGAGCTGTTGGTTAAAAGTAAAGCATTGTGAGCCTTCAAAAGGTGCCGCAGAATGCATACATAGAAAGTAGCAGAACTGGGAGGAGAGGAAATGTTGCGTAGCCGGCCATTGGAGAGGGTTATCCAGAGTTGGGGGTGGGAGAGATATGTAGGGTGGGAGCCAGGTTCCAAAACTCTCGGCAAAGGGGCAGGTCACTAACAGTTGGATGAGCGAAATACCTCTAATCAAGTGAGATTGAGTAGAGGATCTTGATCAAGATAGGGATCTAACTAAAATTTCGTCGTGGTACCATCCCCAAGGCACCAGTACGGTCCTTGTCATAAAAGGTTCCGTCCATGGAGGAGACATCGACATCCCCGTGAAGATGTAGGGGTGCGATGACTAGTAAGGAATACTATTCGTCGTGTTGTTGTAAATATTTGTGAGTTGACACGGACCCAAAATGCCTCACGCTCATGGTGTAGGTACCTAGTTAGCCTCGCTAATAGAGCCTCATTTAGATGGGCAGTCTTGGATGCCTAGGCCGCCTAGATGGACTGGAGATGTAAGAACATCTGAATTAAGCGGGTGGAGATGACGATGTGTGGTGGAGGACCATATAAATTTTTCGAGAAGTTGGGCATTAGAGTGCACATGGAATGGGTTTGAGCCGGATTAGGGTCAGCCCAAGCCCAACATGAGATCTAGGAACTAACTAAGACTTAGTCTGGCCCATTGCCTAAAAATAATAGGCCCAAACTTAAATTCAGGCTACTTCATGATCACCTAGGAGACCACCTCAATGTCAGGCCCAAGCCCGGTTATTTACATGTTAAGATTCAAAATGAGGCTGAAGCAATACACAAACAAGCTGGTAGGTGCAGCCCATTCGACCTATACCCCTAGTTGGACTTGGCATGGCCTCAATACGCAAGGTGAATACGTTGAGCAGATTAATATGTTAGGAACCAGGACACTGATGCTTGATCTATATGTGCAATCCACTAGGTATTTAATCTTGTTGAAGCAGCGTAGATTACAGGTGCTTAATCAGAGTGAAATACAGAAGCACCATAGCATATTGATATCGAGGCCCGTCTTGATTTATCAATGCTTGAAAACACTTCCCTGTAATTGATTGCGGACATATCAGATGGCCAGTCATGGAATAGTCCACATCGATGAGTCAGTGTGCCAACTGTAATAGTACGAATGAATATTTCTTCTAGAAAAGAAGGACAAACATCAGAGAAACACTCCTATTAGAAGCCTCAAGAATCAAAAAATGGTCTGAGACTTATCTCCAGGTACTGACCAAGCAGAGATAATGGTTAATGGAGTTCATCATCCATTACTGTATGGTTGTCAGTATGAAGCTCCCTACTAAGAAAGAATGACTTAAAAGAACGGATAGGATCCTTGCAAACGGTTCTAGGATCCTCATCAGAACATCAATTGCAAACTTGCAGAGAAAGAAAGCCAGCAACTGCTGAAGTGGGTCTACAGCAGAAGCAGCTTCGTCCCACGCATATCATATCCACCGTGTCCCCCATCCAAGAAATAACATGATTTCTCTTAAAGTTGCCATTCATTTATGTCACCAATCAACCTGAATTTCGTCACGCCAAGGAGTGCTACATTCAGCTATTTAAGAAAAAGAAAAATCAAGGTTTCCTAGCCAGATTATCACAACACCCACAAATATAAGCTAATATGATCATATAAGTGAGAGGAGGGTTTGATGAATCAATTTGATCATAAAGGTAAATCAAACATACAGGTCTTCAAAGTAAGTTTGAATCAGTCAGCTGACAGAATGCTCAACCTGGACAAGATTTCGTAAAAAGGGAGAGAAAAGTAAGATAAGTCCATCAAGATAGATGAAGATAAGAATTGATTTCTCGGATTCCTCTCAACTGTTCTGGATTTTTATTCATACATGAGCCAAAGACTCAAATGGGTGAATCGAGCAAGATGAATTTCTAATATTGGCTAACCAATCAGTTTTGAGTACTCATCGGTTTAACCTCATAATCTGTTCTAATTTGAGTATAATTGCCTAAAATTGGTAATGGTGTTCAAGTGTCAGATTAACGAAGATGCTCTACGAACCAGCTCGACACAAGAAACACATGAAGATAATAAACAGAATAGAATTATCAATGGAATTATTATCACAGCTCAATTCATAACTGTCATTGTAACGGGAAACGCTTGATGTAGATACACAAATTGGTATAAATATATTACTATCAGATGAACCAATACAAAAAGCTTTGATTTACAACGACTACATGAACAAGTTGAAAGTAGAATACCGAATACAATCATCGGCAAAGAGCACAAGGTAGCTGAAGGGATCCCAAAACACAGTAATTCACACTGAAGCAGTCTAGGGGGACTGAAGACTCGCATTTTCAAAATGTTCATCTTACAGCCCCAAAATGGAGCATCCTTCGATTACCGCATCCTTCCCTGAACTACATAGAGTTCGGACATCAATCTGGTTGAACAACTGTCATAACTCTTCAGAAATCTAAATGCAATGAACTCGCAAAATCCCGAGAGTAAAAGAGATATCAAATCTGTTGTAAGGCAAATTTTTTTTGTTTGGTTCCCACCACCAGTTGATGTTCAATTAGTGCTTCTGTTTTCAGACATTCTTACGCCGTAGAATGAGGAATTACTCTACACATTTCCCGCTGGTTAGATACACCTGACACTGAATCACTGTCCTCCCAATTCTAAAACCGGGAATCACTGTGAAACCCACCTTTGCCCTGGCTTTACCAGGTGACACACCTCTCCGTGTGACATTTTCCATGTAAACCATCGAGAAATCCACCCCTCGTTCCACCTGAAAAATCTCGACTGTGGGATCAAACGAAAAGGCCAACTTATGAAGCGTCCATATTGAGCTAGCCATGTTCACAAACGACTCATAGAAAGCAGCCGAAGACCTCCAACTACTCAATACGAGCTCGTTCTGGTCCAAGTTTTTGAAAAGGGAGGACTCCATGGTAGGGTGGATAAGCTGCTGGTACTTGTGCTCGCAAAATCTGGCAAAAAAACCATTTAGATTCTTACTCAGAAGCTCCATCGCATCACCTGTGGCATGCTCGACGAATTGCCTCAGTGAATTCTTCTTAGAGTCAACACCATTGCATTCAATTTCATCCCCTCCCAAACCAAACCCCTCTGAATTAAAACCTCTAAACATCCCTAAACAAACGTAAGACAGAAACGCATACCGATTATGCCCTCTTTTCGCATACTCAATATCAGGATGAACTGAATTCGCCGCAGAATCCAAATTCCACCCAACTTTCTTCATCAAATCAATCAAAACCTTAGTAAAACTATGAGATGACCTACAAGCATCACGTAAAACCGAATCGAAAACTCCAACAGACAACAAAACCTCAGACGATAATGGACAATTTGATGCCTTTAACCTCTTCGACAGCCTCGAATTCGATTTCTCAATATCCTTCAACTTCTGCTTCATCATCGAGACCTCGGCATCTTTAAGATCAATCTCCGACTGCAATCGATTGACGAGCATCTCCAAAGTACGTAGAAGACTCTGATTCTCCTGCACCTGAGCTTCAAAGTGGGACCCAAAAGGGAAATTAAGGTTGTCATCGTTAGGGTTAGGGTTCTTACTGAGATATTTATAGCACTGTTTGATCTCTGAGAGCCTCTGGAGGTGAGAGACGGCAGCTTGATCAGCTACTTTGATGTTATCGGCATCAAAAGGGGAGTGGGCGGTCTGTAATTGAAGATAGGAGGCTTGGAAGGAGGAAATGGTGGCGAAGAGAGAGGAGGTTAGGGTTTGGTCGAGATGATTGAGGGATGGTGCAGGTGCTGGGGCTGGGGATGGGGATGGTTTGTTGTGGGTCGAGTCTGGTTTAATGACGACGACTCTTTGCCCGGTGATGATTTCTTCGGCGGAGTCGAGAAGGGAGAGAGATTCTGATCCGTCTGCATCGGCTTCTTCTTCTTCTTCGGCGAAGAATTCTATGGTTTTGGTCTTGAATGCGAGAGCGAATTTCTGGAACATTTCGCTGATTTGGGGTGGTTTTGTGGATCCATCCATCTCTGGCATTTATTTTTTGTTATTTTAGAGAAAGAGAAAGAGAAGAGAAAATGGGTTTTGCTGTGTTTTGTTCTTTGTTTGAACTTTGAAGAAAACCAGAAATGGAGAGAGAGAGATCAGAGATGGGATTTGTTCTGTGTTTGGGTGTTTTGAAAGGAAGGAATGTGGGATTAGAACGTTGGGGCATAAAAGTACGGAGCAGAAAGGATCTCGAGAAGTCCAAAACAAGGGGTTTTCTTTTGAATCCTCTTTTACTGGAGAATGACAGTATGATCATCTGTAACAAAAACTATTTTAAATATTGCAGGTAGTGTGTGATTAGGGCATTAAATGGATCCGACCTCAGGAAGTCAAATTCCTGTACATATTGACCTTGGTTGGATCCAACTCACATCTAACTCGAACCACTCAACCATGCACCTAGCCAAATATAGTTATGGGAATGGCTCGGATCCATTTAACGACCTAGATTTGATCAAACTACCTAAACCAATATTAAAAACCCGACCCAGCTCAACTTACCAAGATCCATATCCGAACCTTTCGTATTCGGATCATATATAAGGATCAAAACCAACAAAATACGGGTCTGCGTCGAGCGGATCTTGGGCTGACCAACCCATTTCATGCCGACCATCTATATAACAAATCAGCTCAGTTGTCTCCCCCTCTTATAGGCTTCATATATAGACGGCTGAGATCTTCCCATCCAGAAAATTTGTACGGTCAGATCTAACCAAACAGCTCAGTTGTCTTATCTCTTATCTTAGAAGGCTTCATAAAGGTATAATGGATGGATGAGATCTTCCCGTTCATCTCATGTGAACGGTCAGATCTTTATCCCCCATGCCACTAAAATATATCTTCCTCTCTTGCACCATAAAGAGTGGCTGAGATAAACGGTCAGATCTAACCCCGCTCGATCCACGTAGACCAAATCATTTTGTTTTACTTTTATTTTCACGATCCAATACCATTTGGACTCTCCTTTGCACCCGAAGGCACTCGGTTTTTGCAAACGCTTTGTCGAGAGTGCCGTGGGCACGGGCAATTTCCTAGTCTCTTACAATTTTAAGATAATTTACTGTAATCATGTTTTTATGCATAAGTAAGGAATAAAATGACTTTAGGCCGTGTTTGATTTCACAGAAAAATTTTCCGAGAAAATACATCTGAGATATGCCTTAAATGGCTGATTGATTGCAACTGAGAACACGTATTTCAATCACGTGAGAAAATAAAGGTGTAATTTCAGGTGGAAATGAATTCCCACCTATCTGGATGGGAAATGAATTCCAGGATTAGTAGGAAAAATTATCCATATATAAATGGCTTGTTAGGGAAAATTAAACAGATTTATACTGGCTATCTAGCAATGGACAGTTGTGTTTTCCTTAGGAAAATGTAATTTTCCCACTTGGTAATCAAACATGGCCTTAGCTTTACTTATCAAAGTTACTAAGGAAAAGAATTTGAGGCTTATTAGGATAAAAAATTAAAAAGGGATTTTGAGAATTTCTTTTCAATTTACAAGGAAAGTTAAGCCCAAGGACTCTTTGGAGGATCAATTACCATGTTCATCATCATCATCAATGTCTTCCTTGATTAATTATGTATAAACTTTTGTTATCGTGTGTGTAAACAATATACGAGGAATGCTAGCAAGCAACCCCGCGGAATAAAAATAAATATATAACCCCAAGGCTGGGCGGCGGAGATGACTAGGATCGACCCTATTCCAAAAAGCAAGAGGTCTTGAGTTCAACTCCCCCTTGAGCCACCCCTTGGGGATTTACCCTGGTTTTACCTGGTGAATGTGCCCTGGAAGACTAGTCGGGTGTCCTAAGAGGCCCAGATACCCTCGGAAGTCAAAATAAATAAATAAATATTTTAATTTAAAGATGTGATTTTCAAGACAATTTTTATGTCCAACTCCATTAAGGGTTGCTTGCTAGCATTCTTTTTTGGGCCTTCAACCTACAAATTAACTTTCACTAATGCCATTGTCTTTATGTACAATCTCAAGTGATCCTTTTTTTTTACTTTATGAAATGTTAATGCTACTCTTAGATCCTTTTAAAGTGCTTATTCTTTATTTTATCTTTTTCATGTTTTACACGCATCCATCATATCAATGCTCATTCTACTCCCATTTTATTGCTTTATTGTCCACCATTTTGCCTTACAAAGTCATGTTGGTGTTATATTAAAATTTTGTCCTTTAGTATGATCCGAATGTATTAATCACATAATACTCTAAAAGCACATCTTCAATTTAGCCACAGTTCTAATTCAATAATTAACATTATTCTTAGTTCTTCCTCTTTTTAGATAATCAAATCAAGTTACTGGAACGAGTCACTTAGGTATCAATCTTAACTATCCTTCATCTATATAGATTATTAACTTAATTTTTACAACAACTACTCTTTTGTCTCTCCCGAATTTAGACTACGCTTGCATTTGGCATTGCAGTTAGCTGAAAAAAGTGCTTCTTAAAAGGTTTTTTTTTTTTTTTTGTAAATAGCTTAATTTAAGCTATTTTGAATGTTTGGTTCACCTTATCAGAAAAGTACTTATTTTGAGAAAAAAGAATTGATACAGCGTTTGGATAATGCAATTAGAAAAACTTGTGCATTTAAAAATAATATAGACCAAATAGATTTCGCAATAGTCCTCTGTGGTTCTAGTTTGCATTTTCCATCAATCTAGTCTCGTCACCCATCATATATTTACAAATAATATATACCAAGAAATCTACATTTGAATATGAGCAGTAGATGTGAAAAATGAAAATTTTAAACAAAACATCCTAGAAAAAAATTTGTTGAAAATCAACATTTCATGAGCCAGCAAAATTAAAGAAAATCAAAAGATCAATCACACAGACACAACATATTTACGTAGTTCAACAGTGTGCCTCTGTCCACAAGTGAGAAAAGCTTTTTCACTATCTCTAAAGAATTAAAATAGCGAAAAATTTCTAAAAAGAAAACAAACTTTAATCTATTTACAAAAAATAAAAATAAATTTCTCACATTCCCAAAAAAAGTAACTAAACGCCCTTTGAAAGGGCATTTCTCCCTCACAGATATAAAAGATGAAAAGACTGACTGTTTCTCTGGGCAAAAACTGAAAAGGCTTACCAACGTCCTTTAAAAGGGTGTTTGCCCATAGAGGAGTAAAACTTTTGTCCCGATACGAGCCACATGGCACACTCTTATCGGACAATGACCGTATGGATATTTGGCAAATCACTAGTGATATTCGCTTAAAAGTGCGTATTTTTCACTGTTATCTTCTAAGCGTTTTCACACTCTCCTACGTTAAAATGCTCTATTTATCTACTTTTCTACGTAAGAGTCTCTTTTGTTGCGTAGAACACACTTTTCTGGACGAAATGGTATATTTGCATGCATTAAACACATTTTCGAAAGTCTAGACATTGAGTCGTTCTGATAAAGTCTCATTACGCGCTTCTTCTGTCGCAGGAAACCCCGATGGGACAATTCTCGAGACTCGCGAGCCCACATCGATCAGGAAAGCCCATTATCAAAGCTTAAAGAGCTCACATGCTATGACTAGAAGATATGGGCCAAATATGGGCTGAATAAGAGGACCAAAAAGCCGGCCCAAAGAACGAAGAGAATAGGAGAGCCAATGATCAAGGGACGGACCAAAGCGTTTAAAGCCACATGAGTCAGCAATGAATGATTGTCTACTCTACTGGAGAAGTGTGAGGATGGTCACAGTGAAGACCAGGGTTCCAGACCCTCTGCCAATACTTTTATCTCTATTTTCTGATACTTTCTCTCTCATCTCTCCTTATTCTCTCTCTCTTCATCTCTCGGTCCTCGAATCTACTGACCTAACCCCAGAACTCCTGTCCATCGGCTCTATCTCATCTCCCTTAGCTTTCTGATCGTTGGATCTTCCATCGGACCGTTGGATCTTCAATCGGACCGTTGGATCTCTCTAGATCCGTCGATCTACCAATCTGGGTCCCAATCAAGTCACCATCCATCCGATCGCCATCAGACTGTCTGTCACATCATTTTGTGAGACGATGGACATCATCAATCCATGTGGGCCAGTAGCCGGGCCCATCATCATCGATCCGCTGTCCAACCAGTTAGTGGACCCCGTGAATTTCAAAATAATTTTAACTAAATTTTAAAGAATGGGGGGTCCACTAAATGGGGACATTCCCCAAAGAAAAATAGTGTTTTACTTTAAAAAAAAATATATATATATATATATATATATATATTTTATTTAAAAAATTCTCTAATTTCCATTAATGGAAACTAGGGAACTTTAAAAGGGGAAGGAGAAGGGTTCTTTGGAACCCTAATCCCCCTCCCATCTCTTCTTCTCTTTCCCAAACAAATTCCCCCACGTTTTCCCCTTCGTCTTCTCCTTCTTTTTCTTCTTTTCCTTCTTCTTCTTCGTCATCTTCTTCACGTTGTCTACCGGAGTTGCAGCCTGCAACTCCGGCCTGCAACGCCAGCCACCCCTCTCCTACTCGAACACCTTGCTGCCCAAGAGCTCCTTCACCGCCCCTTTCATCAACTGATCCTAACAATCCTGCTGTCCATGTCATCCATCTCTCCTATGGAAAACCAGTCCGCCTCCATCAAGGATTGATGTACACCGTCGTTACCTGCAACTCCGGCCAAAATATGGTTCGTCTTTGCCTCTACTGCCTCCACGACTCCAGCCACCTCACACTTGCTGTACCTCCTGCTCTCCTCCACCTCTGCAACAGCCACCACAACAGGTACGTCTTCACCAACAACTCCGGTGAATAACCGGCCGGATCTCCACCTTCTTCTCTTTAACGTCATCACCACTACCACCATCCACGGCTGCCACCACTTGCAGCACCTCTACGTCCTCGAGCTCCGCCTGCTGCATCACGCCACCCCCTTCACTACCGCCTTCTCAATTAATCACAAAACCGCCCCATCTCCTCCACATTCAAAAACTCCCTCACCTCTCCTTCGTTCTTCTTCTCTCCAAAAAAAAAAAATAAAAAAAAAGAAAAAAAAAAAAAGAAAAAGAAGAGGAGAAGAGGAAGAGAGAAGAAGGGATCATCCTCACCTGAGAAATCTTCCAGGAGCAGCATCTCATCTTGCACCTCCTGCCCGTACTTCTCTTGCTGTCCACGATGCACAACCAGTGCACCATCAAAGATCCTACACCGTTAAACACCAAGGTGCTGCCCCCTTAGCTGTTGTCCCCCTCCTAGAGACGCCATCCTCTACTATGGTTCCACCTTGCTCACCACCGCCTCCACCATCTACTTTTCCCATGCCACAACCACCTCATTCACGCTGTTGGAGTTGCAAGCTTGCAACTCCATCAACTACTCGGTTGCTACTTTCATGATCAATGGTAAGATTTCATTCTCTCTCTCTAGGTTGTTTTAGATTTTCTATTTTCTCTCTCTCTCTCTCTAAATCATGCTTTCTCTCTCTCATTTTCTCTCTGTATGATTAGGTTTCTCTCTCATTACTTGCTTTCTACTAGTTTTTGTTATTTGTTTTTGTAAACAATTGATTCAAAAGTATTGTAAGTACATGTTAGTTTGATGAATAAAGTTAATTTTATCATGGTGGTATTTCCTGATCTCTCTCATTAATGGTTTTATTAGTCATTAATTCTCTCTCATTAAAAATTCGTGTTTTAAATCCCGTGATCATCATTCTCACCCCTCCATGTTCTTGAGTAGCATTATCTGACAAAAAAATAAAAATAAAATAAAAAATAAAAAAAAATCTGTCATTTCATGTTCCTGTTTGCGCAAACTAACCCCGAGTGCGGATCGACATCCGACATACGAGCTACTGTACAACCCTGTGATTTTTGCAGGATTTGAGTGAACAAGAATCGGATTATTACAAATGTGTTGGAATTAGGGTTTCCGTAATCAACGACGCGGAAAAACCCTACTTTCAACTAGGTGGACCTACACACCAAAAAAGAAACATGATTAGTGGTTTATAAGCATTTGATTGAAGTTATTTTCATGGGTTGATTTTAATCGTAAGAATTTGAGCATTATTTGAGTGCAAAGATCCAAAGGTTGTAAATTACTAATCATGCTGATTTTTGGACTGCAGGTCCATCAAGGGACTGATCAAACATCCATACGATCAACATCCACTAAGAGTGTGCCACGTGGCTTGTATTGGGACAAAAGTTTTACTCCTCTATTGGAAACGCCCTTTTAAAGAATGTCTATCAGGTACAGACGCCCTTTAAAAGGGCGTTTGTCAACCTTCTCAGCTTTTTCAGTCAATCTTTTCACCTTTTATTTCTGTCAGGGAGAAACGCCCTTTCAAAGGGCGTTTAGTTACTTTTTGTTGGATTCTCACAATTTTATTTTTGTTTTTGTAAATAGATTAAAGTTTTTTTTCTTTTTAGAAATTTTCCGTTAAATTAAATAACAACTACTCTCTCTCTCTCTCTCTCTCTCTCTCTCTCTCTCTCTCTCTCTCTCTCTTCTCTCTCTCTCTCTCTCTCTCTCTCTCAATTAGGGGTGTCAATTTTACCCGATTTAACCGGAACCGAATAGGAACCGGAACCGAAAACATCGGTTCCGGTACCACATTTTTGGGAACCGATTAAAAAGAACCGGAACCGGAACCGAACCGAAAACTAATGGTTACGGTTCTGGTACTCTAATATGGAACCGAAACCGATAAGAACCGGAACCGAACCGATAAGAACCGGAACCGATATATAAATATAGTGTAAAAATTCTTATATTACCAAGATTGGACCCGTTATACCCGAAACTGGAACCGGAACCGAAAAAATTACATAATCGGTTCCGGTTCTGGTACCATCACTTTGAGAACCGGAACGATAAGTACCGAACGATAAGAACCGGAAACCGTTTTGTTCCGGTTTTGGTCACCTTAGGAACCGAACCGGAACCGACCCGTTGACACCCCTTCTCTCAATATACAAGTGAAACCCTAATGCCCATTTAGAGAATATATATTAGATAAAAAAAATACATATTAGAAGGTCCATTTCGCTTAAAACATGCGAGGTTGACCCTTTATATAATTTCAAATAGGTTAATTTGTCAATGAAAGTTGGTCGACATGATTGAAAGTAGAGAGGGTAGGTAGGAGTTGGTGCGTAGAGTATAAGGAAAAATATAGGCAAAAGGGAAGCATGGAAAGTTCGATACCATCTCTAAACTATGTGAACCACTAACAACTTTGTCTACATAATACTAATAAATTAAACCTTGGACTTTGTTGTTAGTTGAGTTCTACACTTTTTAATACATCCATTATTGGTTATTTTACTATGTTAATGCATATTTTATGTGTAAAGAGTAAGAGATGCCATGGTTTAGTAATAAGGCATTTAGTTACACCCCCTTGAGAAATAAGTTGAATTAGTTTGACCCCATTTGACTGTTAGTCAACGCAGGGACGTCTTGAAACAAGTTGAGGCCTAAGGTGAAAACTCTATACAAGGCCTTTTTTTTTTATATTTAATATATTAATGTATATAGTATTAATAAAAAAAATTAAACTCTATATTATTGGAAATATTTATAGAAAAACTATTCTTGATAATCAAAAACTACGAAAGAAAAACTTAGGTGCAGTTGATGCAGAGGACTCTCATTGTCCTACATAGATCATTTTTTGGGCCCAATGACTGCGTGGATGTTCTTCCCCTCTATTAGTGGATAAACGCACTAAAAATCAGCTTGATTGAATGGTTTGTAGCCATTGGATTTACTACCCAAAAAATACGCTTGAATCCAACGGCTAGAATCATGTCCTAGTACTAAAAAATACTAAAATCTATGGCTAGCGATAATCAATCAGGTTGATTTTTGGTTTGTATATCCAATAAGGGGTGGACTAAAAATCTATGTGGTTAGTGGGACCTAGGCTGGGGCCTTCTCTCACCAAGGGGGCCTTAGGCGACCGCCTTAATGGCCTAAATGTAGAGCTGGCCCTGAGTCAACGTTAGTCACTCGCACAGAAACGTAATGTACCGGTCAACTGAGTCAACCACCCAGTGAATTCTTAATGAAAATATCAAAACAATCGTGGTATGTTGATATTCTCGACAAGGAGTGGTTGAAAAATTGATGGGTTCACTAGCATTATAAATTTCAGTGAGTCAATAACATTGACTAACAGTCAAGAGGGGTCGCTCTAATTTAACAATGTACTAGTGGGTCTTACTAATTTGACCTATTTCTCAGTGGGGTAGAACTAAAATGCCCTTCGCACCAAACAGGACTTAATTTTAAATAAAGTTGGGTTAATGATGTTGTATATTTTATAAACATGGGGGGGAGGGGGATTTCGTTAATCTTGTCTTGGCAATGATAGTGTCCACTAGTGGTCGACACGCGGACACGTGAGAAGCGTGAAAGGAACCATCATGAATTTTTAAAGGTTTGCACACTAGACTTCAAGGGTTCGTTTTCTGTGACAGAGAACCTGTCACTTTTGAACGTGTTTGGAAGCTTTTTCACGCAAAAAAAAAAAAACTCTTTTTCTAACTCAAAAATTTGAGATCAAAAGAGGCCCGGCCCTATGGTCTCAGACAAGTGTTTTGTTGCTTTTGGGTGCGAATTTGATCCAACATGGACGCAAGGCCTTCTCTACCTAAAGGCCATTAAGGCGCTCGCCTAAGGCCCCCCAGCCAGCGGCGGAGCCAAGATTTTGTTAGGGGGACAATCAATTAGTAATTCGAGCCACATGGCATATTCTTAGAGATTTATGACAATATGGATGTTTGGTTCGACCCAACTCTGGATGGACATATAGACCAAAAATTAGCATGATTAGTGATTTTTTTATTAGATTTTCAAAGTTTGGGGGGGGGGGGGGGGGGGCTAGCCTAGGCCCAACACAGCACATTTTTTTCTGGGCACTAAGTCATTATTGGGCCCAAAAAATGATGTAGCGGGCCACGAGAGTCCTCTGCATGAACTGCAACAAGAATCCTCTGCGTCTAAATTTTTTCCATGATTTTTAATTATCAAGAATAGCTGTTAAATAAAGATTTTCCATTATATAGAGTGAAAAATTTTAATTAATACCATATATATTAACATATTGAATTTAAAAAAAAGTCCTTATATATAGTTTTCGCCGTAGGCCTCAACTTGTAATGGAAACGGCCCTGCATGGACGCTAAGTGAGCTAAATTTAACAACATAGTGGCTCCGAGGGAATTACATTGGGTGTGGATTACAATTCCTCCCAGAATGGAGTCAAGGTTACAATATCACTTTCTCTCGTCAATCACGGCAAGTAGAAAGCCTTGGTCTTGTTGAATCCACTTGCCATCGGAAAATTTTCCGCTGGCCCAATGCACCATCATGCACGAAGGGGCAATATTCAGAATCGCATGTGGAGGTGGGGTTTGAAACACTTCAGAATATTCTTTTGTCAAATCATGTGGATCTCACTTCTACATGTGGCACAATGCGCCGGCAATATTATTTCCAGTCAATATCAGATTCGAAGTGTGATTTTGAATGGACCAGATTTGGAGTCTGTTTTCTTAAGAGATGTTTTTGTTGCGTAATAATATGTTGTTTGAGTACAACAATGTCCAAAGCACGCATTCTATCACGCACACTTACTAGCATTTTCAATGGCATTTACAATAGGGGTTCGTTTGGTTACCTGGAATTGAGCTGGATTTGTATTTCTGATTTTTGGAATCACAAATCTCTGTGTTTGGGAGGACTCATCTCCAGGACTCCGGCCCGATTCTCGAAATTATAAGTTTTAGGGGTGAGGATAAACTTCTAATTCCTAGAATTCTATTTGAGTATAGAGAATTTTTCTCGGGCTCCAACACTCACACTCATATTCTCCTGACTCATCCCTAGGTGGACCTATAAACCAAAAATCAGCAAAATTTTGTTATTTGTAACCGTTGGATTTGTTTTTCTTATTGGTTGATTTTTAACTGTGGGATATCTAGTGTTATTTGGGGTACCCAGATCCAAGGTTAAAAAATTTTAACCAACCTGATTTTTTGCATGTAGGTCCACCTAGTGTGGGACAAACCCATAGAGTCCATGGTCTCTAAAAATATGCTATGTGGCTCATATTGTGGTCCATCATCAACAGATTACACATTTGCAACCATTGGATTTGTGTCTTTTATAGGTAGATTTTTTACTATGGGATATCAGTTTTTATCTTCCTTAACTAAAAAAGGGACGGGTATGCTCATATTTTACTAAAGAAGGGGTCTTTAAATGACTTGTTTCAAGGGTTATGGAGAAAAATTTTGATCCTTGAACTGTTCAAAAAGCATTTCTGGGTTTGTACAAAAGCAAAAGCAGTTTGTGGCACCATGTGATTGGCCAATGCTTCAAAAATTCTCTCCCTTAACCTGAGGACAGGTGGTGCCAAGGCCGTCTCTACCATAAGGCCAATAAGCCCCAGGTGAGAGAAGGCCCCCAGCCCACTAACCGCATGGACGTTTAGCCCACCCCTTGTTGGATATACAAACCAAAAATTAACCTGATTGGTTATCTCTAGCCATAGATGTTAGTACTTTTTATGATTGATTCTAGGCATTGGATTCAAGCATGTGTTTTTCAGTAGTAAATCCTATGGTTAGAAATCATCAATCAAGATAATTTTTAGTGTTTATCCACCAATAGGTGGGCTGAGCATCCACACAGTCATTAGGCCCAAAAAAGATCTATGTAGGGCCGTGAGAGTCCTGTACTTGGACTGCAACAGGACTACGGGTTGTTCAATAAGATTTTCTACTATACATAAGAGTTAAAAAATTTAATTAATACCATGTATACATATGGAGTATTCGCCTTAGGCCTCAACTGGCATCGAGATGGCCCTAGGTGGTGCTTAACCTATGGTCCAAGGATACCGTGAATCAAACACAGTGGCGGAGCCAGAATTATGTTCGAAGGGAGGCAAGATGGAACTCGAAGGAACTTCTCAGTCAATGGGGGGGGGTGTCTTGAGGCCCACTGGCACTGGCCCTCTAATATTTGGCCCACACCTTGGTGGACCACACACCAAAAATTATTTGATTGGTGATTTCTATCCATAGGATTTGATCACTTTTCATCATGGGCTACAGAACAGGCATATGGGTTGGTTCCAAGCCCATAATGAAAAAGCGCTCAAATCTAATGGCTAGAAATCACCAAGCTCACTGATTCTTGATATGCAAGTCCACCAAGTTGTCGGCCAGACATTCAGAGGCGCAGTGGGCCTGAAAGAGTGTACTACATTGCAGTATTCTGCATCATAGATCACTTTTGGCCCGTAATGTTCTAAAGGTTTTGTACTATTTCAATTTTGGAGAAATTTAGTCTATGGAGCATTTTTCCCTGTGGAGCACATCAAAACGTGCCACTTTGCACACTCGTTTGGGCCCACTGACCCATGAAGGATTGGGTCACCACTTGATGAACTTACATTCTGACAATCAGTCTGATTAATGACCTCAGCTGTTGGATCCAAAATTTTCTTGGGTTGATTTCTAGCTGTTGGATTTGAATTTTTTTGGATACTCAAATTGAATGTCTATGTATCACCAATCAGGCTGATTTTCTTTTATTTACAGGTCCATCAAGTATTGATCCATTATTCATGGGTCAGTGGGCCCGAAAGAGTGTGCTACGCGGTGCATTTTATGCGCTAAGTAGAGTCACAATAATTACCCTTTTTAGCTCTTTTTTTTTCCCAAAGGGAATTGATTTTTCTAGTAAACTTTTTACCTCTTCCGGTCAACATCTTCCTCTTTTGACCAAAGTATCCCTCTAAATAACCCGCCCTTATCTGTCTTTTCAAGGGCATATCTGTCAACATGTGCAAAATGTTAACTAGAAATAAAAGGCTCACTGGGAAGAAAAAAAAAGCCTAGTAGGGCCCACAATAAGATCATGTTGGACGAAGTATCCCCACAAATAATCATTTCATTCCACGTTTCATACTTCATTAAAAGTTGACCTAAAGCTGAAAAAATCTGGACCATCCAATTAAATCATTATTAGAAGTCAACTTTATATATGGTTGGGAATCTTGGAATGGACCCCATTTTTTTGTGATGATGATCAGTATGGCGAGGAGAACAACTCATTCGATCATCCAACTGTCCAACATGATTGTCCCCACCAGAATATACATTATAAAAATCAGCCCTTGACTCATGTCTATGTAGGCCCACAAAGGCGTGTCAAATGACGTGTCAAAATAACCTAACACAGCAGATCCATTTATTGTACAAAACCCTCGTGTCATTATCGAATCGGATCTTGGATCTGGGAGATCTTAGAATGGTAAGAGTCCTGCCTTGCTGCATGTGCACCACATGTGCTACTGACTACTGCTAGACTGTTCTTATGGTCCACTAGGCTGTATTGGTGCTGCCAAGCATCTCAGTTTCATATAATTTTTAACTCTCAAACCTGCCTTTTTTGTTTTCATTTATCATTTTTTCCTCTATTCCAGTTCTTGAGTAACTGAACATAACTGGAATTCTGTAAGAACTACAATTTCTCAAAAAATTTGGAGAAATGCAAATACCTATCGAATACCATCTTAGTGAAAGTTTTGATCTTCCCACATGTTCTGATCTTCATTTCATGGTAACTGGCTCTATAAAATCAGATCTACTTGATCTCAATCACAATCAAACAAATCCCAAGTAAAATTCGTCTTATCACGACAATCGATCAGATCTCTTGTGGATCAAGAGGGCAAAAGATAAGATCCAAGGGATAAAAACCCACCAACTTTAACCTCACATAACAAGGGGAGTGTTATTTAAAAACTTTCCCATTCATTTGGCCTGTCCATATCAGATTTATAAATAAAAAAATTTGCTTTTGTGCAACAAGGACAAAAGCTGCTCCTGGACAGCAAAACACAGGCATTCAAATAGCTCCATGGACCACAGACAACTCATCACATCACATATATTCTCACCTTTTCACGATAAAAGCAACTTGTAATCGACACCCCCTTTGGCCTCATTGGTCTGTACTGATCCTAAAGTGACACCCAAGAGCCATACAAGTTTGAATGGGATGAAAATCACTCTAACATCACAAGATAATTTCCAAATCAAAACTAAACCCTGAAATAAAGATCTTGTACTAAACTAAGTCTGGTTCGCGATTTGAGCGATCGATCCAATTGTTTTGAAGTCAATTAAGATTTGAAGCAAATGTAAAACTAGAAACATGATCTCATCATCGCATAACAGATGAAAAACTTGAGTAATGGGAGTCAAATGGTATTGAAACTGGGTGAATCATCATCAGTACATAAATTATAAAGTAGAAAAGAATGATAGGTCCCCAATAACCTGGAATTACAAGGAACTGGGAGAACACCCCAAAACTTTGGGCTAGAAAACAGACATGTCAAAATCACCACGAAAATTCCTATTAACAAGACTATGATTTGCACACCTAAAACACTTACAACTGGAAAAGTCACTCAAGAAACCCATGTACCCACCCAACAACAGAGACGAGACAATCCACCACCGACAAATTAGAGTTTTTACCATAAACAGGCATGCTCAGCAGAAAATGGGAATGACAGCAAAGAGCAGCATCAGCAAAGTGAAGAATTGCTTCAACTTTCCATCAGAGCTTGATGATGAAGTTTGCTTCAAGGGTGTATGCGGTGGCCTGAAGATGCAAATAGGGTTAAAACCAGTGCAAATTGTCATAGATAACTAAAATAAAAAAGAGAACATAGCTCGTATAAAAGAGTTTGGATACATACTGTTGCATATGTTTGAGAGAACCACAAAAAAGGGCATTATCCGGGATGGGCAACTCGGTTTTGTTGGTAGCCTCTGGATTGACAATCCTTACATACACTTCCTGGCCAAGATACCACGCATCCAGATTTTCTGTTCTCAGGTTCCACACGCCAACATTGTCAAGGGAGACTAATATTGCCGTCCATGCCCCCGGGAACACCTACACAGAACAAGAACGAAAGGATTTACTGGAAGAAGTACAATGGGCATTGCTAAGCCTTTCTGAATAAAAAATAGTTTATCAAATTCATAAAAATGTAGACCAGTAAACATTATATATGAATTTTTAGAAAAACATTCCTATGCTATATTCTTTCAGCTTTAAACAATTGTGCAGTATTCTTCCCTAAGGTTAATTCTTTTTTTTTTGTATTCAATTTTCATTTTAAGGCCAGGATGAATCCTGCAACAACACAACTGAAGATCTTACGCAGTCTGCTACAGTCTTTGAGTCCTAGTACAACAGGTCACATTCATTTGACAACCCAACATAAAGGTGGTTATAGAGTAATCTCTTTTTTATTTCTCTTCCAAGACTTGCAAACCAGAGGAAAGGATATATTCCATTAGAACCCATTAATAGATTCAACTCATGTTTTAGCCTTGTCCACTAATCAGCCAACCTAAATATTTTTGTTATCATTAGACCCTCAACATTCATAAAACAATTACAAGCCAAACAACAAAAGGTAGGTAGTCAAATAGTCGTGCATAAGTAAGAATGCCTCAAATCCTCATCACTTATTCCAATCGATCAATTAACATATGTGATAACCAGATCTTAGAACAATGAACTTTTATTCTTTTTCTTTTTTTAATTTGCAGAGGGGGAGTTATATGTAAAACATAGATGTTAAAATTTTAAATTCAACATCAGAAAATGAACTACTCTGTTGTCTTTTAGAATTGTTTTTGCTTTTAGATTATCTATCAGGTCACAACAAAGATACAACAAAATATAAGTGTATCAGTGAGATAACCAGAAGAGTTCACACAGCTCCCAATGACATGTACCCAATTTCTCATGTAGGGTTCTAAAATTGTCAAAAAAGCATTGCATCAAAGATTCAAAATTAGTATAATTTAAAATGCAGATGGAAATAGGAATGATATTCATTGATTACAAAGACTAATATATATAGTGAACATATGTATGGTGTGTCAAGGACACAAGGTTAGTGGTTTCCTTGCCACATACCATACCCACCCATGCATCAACCCAAACCATCAAACTAGTGAGCAGCTTTATGTATAGGGGCATAATCCAAAAGCAATACCAACTATTGCGCCTTAACCATCCAAAACATTCAATCTATAACTAGACTTGTATAACCTAAAAAAATCCAGTCAGAGAAGAAGCCAACAAATCAGGGAAGTTCAAAAACACATCAGTAGAATTGGTTCTCGTTGTTGTATACTATTTTCCTATTAATAAATTGCTCCTTATAGAACCAAAGGATTTCTTGGACTATAGACCATCCAGGAGGTAGCCAACCAACTGAACAATCTAAATTAATGAGTTGGTGAGCCATGTGTACTAATAGAATGAAGAAACTTATGTATTTAAAAGGTACTGAGCACCAGTATATATTCTTGCAAAAAATTAAAATCCACACATCACCAGCCTAGTCATTGTGCAAGAGGATGCTGGGGCTGTAAATATAAATTATCATAATAATTTGTCAATTAATTGCTGGTAGGGGTCCTTCCAAACCCAGCTTACCTACCAAAATAGTGAATATTAACATAAATGGTAATAACAATATAAGAAGAAACCCATGTAAAACGTACCTGCGTAGTGCTGCGAGAAACTCCATCCCATTTATTATATGTGCCCCTGCTGTTCTCTGTCCAGTCCCCGTAGTCCATCCTGCAATCAATTAATCAATTATTATTGTCACAATCACTATAGTAACATAAATGACAAACATGCACTAATGTATATAGATAAAATAACATACAAAAGAAACAATGTCCCTACCCAACAACGAAAAATGCATATCCGTCCATGTGATAGCTATGCACTACAGTGTCATTGTTCTGGAGTATGACTTCCATGAATCCCCTGTATGTAGCATTAATAACAGATGTTCCCACCCGGGGTGCTCCAGTAAGTGGGTTGATGGGGAAATCAAGTGTGTATACTCCCTTCACATTAAAATGATCAGCAAGCCTGAGTGGAGTGTCGGGATTCTCGTATGAGATCCCACTGAGTGTAGTCCGCCTCTTGCCATTAATCATCACCGGTGGTTTGTTCTTCAACAGAAAGAAATCGGTCACATTGATTGAGCCATATTTAAAAGATCCCTGTGGGTTAGGTCGAGCAGCACCAGCAGAAACGTTCATCCTGATCAATTTGGAAATGGAACTCTCAAACCAGACAGACCAAACCAATAGCTAATTCGTAGAAGAGTGCCACAATAGTTAATTCCCAAAAGCCCAAAAGAGTGAAACAGGAAAATAAATCCGTTTTGAAGGAGTAACATGCTTACACATCCAGAAGATATTGGGAACAAACCTGACGGATCTTGCCTGATTCATTGAAAATGTTTTGTCATACAGGTCATTTGGTGGATCCGGAAGAGGACCGGCTGCCTTGCCCTTGGAATTGGAATAGTGCAAGATGGCAACACCTGTAACCCTTTTCCAAAGAGTTTCGTTTACAAACCTAGCACTTGCTACAATGTAGTAATCTGTACTTGCATTCTGATCCATGGTTACCAAGAAAGAATAAGATTGTCCAACATGAATATCTAGGTTAGTGTAATTTTGTTGTACTGTATATAATCCCTCTGTCTCTACAAGAAGCAGGTTATGGTTCTGGATCCTGAAGTTCAAACTAGTTGAAATTCCAACGTTGTGCACACGAATGCGGTATGTTCTGCCTGTCCCACCACAATGACATTGTCAATTGAAAGTACAGCCAATTCTACTGTAAGCTAAAAGACAAATGACCATAACGTTAAGGAAGCAACATATTTAAATAGGCGAAACAGTCTCACAGCACCAGGGTTAGTATATATCAATGATTCACAATCTGCATAGAACACATGCTCATCAATCCGAACTGTCTAATAGATGGAAAGCAAGTGTCCCAAAGATATCTCTGTTGAATGGTCCTAACCATTACATCCATAGAATTTTCTTCCAAACCATTCTTTATGGCACTGTTAACCGTTCAAAAGTATATTGCAGCAAATTTATTTAAAATGGTGCACGGTCACACAGATAGAATTATTTTAAAGCATTTCAACTATAAATAAATACACGATTAGCATATAAAGCATACACAGTTGCAATTATGAAGGATTGAGATAAAACCAACTGAGAATATTACATCATCCAGTGATGATTTTAGTTGGCTAAGCTAGGTGTTCAACCAGAACTTGTGCTGTCAATCAAGACCATCTAACTGATGGGCTAACTTTTGGATTGAATGTTGAACAAAATCATACTGGTTGGAAAGTCCAACTCCAATTAGTTGCTTGATTTTGTATGGTCAGCATAGCTATAAGAAAATAGAGTGATTTTGAGACTATGGCCACCCAAGAGGTCACCAATCAATCCGAGGGTCCGAATTGTCAGCATGTTTACATATAGGATGGCTAATGTAAGACTACACTTGTAAAAGATACAAAATTCACACCCCATTGTTCCCCAACAAAATACCTGGGTGTACATCAAAAGATGCATGTTCGATGCCATCTGGGACAAGTGTGGTGTTGTATCGGTAAGGGCCCTTCCCATTCACCAAAACACCGTCTGGCATCCCAAGATCTTTCCCATCTTTAAGGGACTTCCTCAGATCCTAGAGCCCAAAGAGACACCAGTATCAGATTACATCCTAAAGTCGAGTCCAGTCACTTTATCTTCAGGAAAAAAATGTTGATCATGCAATAACACTGACCGTATGGTTTCGGTTGTACCAGTCACCAATGAGGAAGGTGATATCCCCATCCGGAGTACCGAAAGGGACGGGAATCACAGCACGGTTATTTACAATAATGCCACCGTACGCACCCGCCGCTCTCTGAAAATTGATCGAAGGGAAGTAAAAGAAACTTCCGATCTGATCCTTAACCTGGAACTGGTAAGTCCAGTTCCAATTTGGACGAATCGGGCAATTCGTGCCAAGAACACCATCTTGCCAAGAATTACGACGGTGTTGAATGCCATTCCTGTCACAAAAATTGCCCCAAATCTTTAAAATCATTTCCACATCAATAATACAAAATTAAGAAAATATTTATGCTGAAACCTACCAAGTAATGAGTAGATCCTCATCTAAGCTGTTTGTAACGTTGACAACCACATGGTTATTTGTAGTCACATTAACAATAGGACCTGGGAACTTCCCATTAATTGCAAGAACCTGCAACCCCAAAGTAAAGAAAAACCAAAAATTAAAACCAAACCCTAAATTACTTCACACCAATCAAAACTCCATTGTCTGATTAAAGTACAACTAGAACACTAAAACGCAGATCAGAAAAACAAGAGAAAACGCAAAACTTAAGTAAATAAACCCACCAAAATTCTTATAAACTACTGCATTTCGTAGATTTCTGATTCAAATACCAAAACCCAGATCAAAAAAGAAAAAACGCAAAACCCAGACCAAAAACAAGAAAAAACGCAAAACCCAGATAAAATACCCCACAAATTCTTCCAAAATCTGTATATTTAGCTGATCCAAAGCAGTAAAAAAAATAGCCAAAATGTGGTAAAGAACACTCATTCATGCAAACCCATTATGTAAATAACATGAGAAGAGAAGATCTACAAACAGAGAGAAAGAGATAGAGATCTATGTGTCTAGAATGAAACCTGTTGTTTGACACCCAAAGGAGCAACAGTGATGTAAGAGACGTCCCAGTCGTAGTAAACAAAGGGATCTGCGGCGAAACAGAGGCTCAAAAATGAATAAATGTAGATCAAAAACAAAAGAAAAAATCGAAACGAAGCCATGTATCGGGTTGACGAAGGTTTGTAGCGGATTTCGAGCCGATTTAATGATAATTTCGGGTTTTACATTATCTATTAGAGGGAGATAGATGGAGAAGACAAGGAGAGCGGAGAGAGGCGAAGAAGAAGCAGCAGGAGAAGAGACTGAGGAGTTAAGAGAACGGTTTTTGCTGAGTCACTACAAACAATAGGGTTGCTGTTGGTCGCCCTAAAAGTCATAAATAATGCTGTCGTCCCAAGGAAAACGTCCTCCCTATGTTTAAGACCGTTGATGGTTCTTGAAATGCAGAAGTTGTAAATCACGAGGACTATCAACGGTGGATACTCAGGGAGAACTTTTCTCAGGATGATAGCGACACAGCTAAAAACTTCCTTTTTCAAATATGTCGACCATATGATGCGATGAGGTCGCCAGCCAATCGCCAGTCCACGCACACTAATTTCGGCGTCCCCGACCTTACCCAACGTTCGGATTTTCTCCGTGTGCCCACATGCAGCTGTGGAACCCATGTGGGCCGCACCACTTTACACGCTTTTTTACGCGGTGTTTAGGGCGTCTATTTAGTATTGGGTCGGGCTCCGTTGACAGATCTAAAATGACAGGTAAAATGACAGGGACACAATATAAGCCATATGGCACACTGTTACAGGACTCTGACCGTACGGATGTTTGTACTATCCCATGGTAGACCTACAAACCAAACATCAGCCTGATTAGTGATTTATAAGTGTTGCATCTTTGTACCTCAAATACTGATCAAATTCACACAGTTGAGATCAGCCCATGAAAATAAGTCCAATCCAAAGCCTATAAATCACTAATCAGGCTGATTTTTGGTTTGTAGGTCCACCATGGGATAGGAAAAACATCCATACGGTCAGAGTCCTGTAATAGTATGCCACGTGTCTTATATTGTGTCCCTGTCATTTTTGTCTGTCATTTTAGATCTGTCAACGGAGCCCGACCCTTTAGCAATTAGGAAAATGGTAGGTGGGACCCGGTGAAGACCCGATGATTATTTGTGGCGTGATCACAGCGGAGTAGGTACTTTACTTTAGAGTATTTTAGTAACACCCCTGAAATTTAAAAGTAATTAGTAATAACCCCTTATACTTCCAAACTTTAGGATTACCCTGGACAAGTATAAGGGGTTATTACTAATTACTTTCAAATTTCAGGGGGGTGTCACTGAAATACCCTTTACTTTATGACATCAAGGTTGCCGTTTGATCTTCATCACATTAACTGATTAAACATTGGTTTGTTTTCCATGTTTGGATGTAGGATATAACAGACGGAATCGAGGATAATGGATCCGATAAGAGAGAAATTTTTTGCTCCTGGCATTTGTAATTGCGAGCGCTAGGCCACACCTAAAATGCCATGTGGCACGTTCTTAGAGATCACTGACCGTATGTATGTTTGGCCTTTATTCAGTGCATTTAAATTTTTAAGAAAACGTATTATTCGAAGTAAAATTTATGTATTTTATAAGAAACTATATTATATGTATACTAGTAAATGGCCCGTGTCTATGACACTCTTCGACAAAAGTGTTTGCAAAAATTGTACTCAAACGGTACAACAGATTGGGGGCATTACCGTTATAACGGATTGTAACGCATAGGGGCAAAAATGGGAAAATAACAAATGGTCATTGATTTCTTTATGTCTAATGGGAAAATAACAAAGTACCTGGAATCCCTCAACTGAAGAAACCCTAAACTCCTCCCCATCTATTGCGTGGGGTCAAATCTAATGGATTTGATCACAACCACTCTTTATCTTATGAAGCCAGATAAAATAAGAAATAAGACAATTGAGCTGTTTTGTTATATAGATTTACCTCTAGACCAAGAAAATTAGATTTTAATTATCACTAAGATAAGAGGAAAAGTGAGGTCGGTCAGTATACTTGTCACACGTGATGTGGCATAATTTTGGGGTCCCACTGAATCATAAATGTTTGGCTCAACACGTTGTAAACCTACACAATAAAAAGTCAACCTAATAATAGGTAACCCTAAAATGTAAAGCTCCTTGGAATTGAGTATTTTTTCGTCGTGACCTTGGTACGCAACATTTTTCACTCCTAGGCTCTTCATAAAGCCCATGATTAAAAGGCCCAAATCTAATGGCTAAGAATCATCTATCAAGTAGAGTTTTTGTGTGTAGATGAAGTTTTCACTCGTGAGCTGTTCATGAAGCCCATGAAAAAAAAAAAAAAATCATTGCTCAAATTTAATGGCTAAGAATAACCAATCAAGTGGGTTTTTTATGTTTAGGTTCATCGTGGAGTGGGGCCAGGGTGGGACCAAAAATTCATGAGGTTAGTGGTAGGGGTGCCAGAGAGTTGATTCCGGTTCAGGTTCAATCAAGTCCTTCTGCTCCCCTTTTTCCTCTCCAATTTTGTTACGACACTTCAGAAAGAAGAAAGACGAAAGTCTAAGAACCACCAATCAAGTGGGTTTTTTATGTAGAGATTCATCATGCGGTGGGGCCAAAAATTCATCAGTGGTAGGGGTGCCATCAAGTTGATTCCGGTTTAGGTACCAATGTAACCATAACCAATTATGTATAATAGTTTCAGTTTTGGCTTCTATCGGTTTTAGCTCCACAACTTTTATGGTCATCTCAAGACTTTTACCTTTCAACTCATTGTAAAGCTTTCAGAGGAACTCCTTTCAAGAGAAAACATTTGATGACAGATGTCTATCATCAATGTTGATGATGGACCACATTTTGAGCCACAGTGATTTCTAGCCTTTGCATCATAATGCTCAAAATCCTTGGTTAAAAATAAATGAAGAAAAAGACTAATCCAACGGATAGAAATCACTAATCAGAAATGACTTTTAGTATGTAAGTCCACCTAGTGATGGGCCAAGCATCTATACTGTCAGTGGTCTCTAAGAGTGTACCACATGGCACCAAATATTTGGTGTCAAAATTCAAATTTTGCAAAAAAAAAAAAATAAAGATTAATTAAAAGTTACTAATGTTTACCATTATAAAAAGAGTAATGTTTGTTGAATATTTTCAATAAAACATTTTGTGATTTTTTATTTTTTTGGCTTAAGAAGTGTGAAAATTTCTTTGCAAATTTTTAGTCTCAAATTGGAGAGAGGAAGAAAAGTTTTTTTTTTATCTTTATAAGGCCTTATGTTTACCTACACTTATGTAACTAATTCACACATGCGAAAAGTGTGCGAAATGACGATTGGGTGTTTAGGGCCTTTTGAGAGCTTTTAGAGGCGCACTTAGCACTTAACTATTCCTTCTCTCTGGTTTCACATTTCCAAAATTAAAGTAAGGATGTTAAGATTACATGTCGGATTCAAAGGTGCTTAGGTTCGAGCTTGAAACTAAGAGTTGTTCAACAAGAGTGATCTGAGAAATGTTTTCAAGTTTTTGCATTGACAGAATTATTTAAAACAGCTATACAATATAGGAAAATGACCTATGTCTTTAGGTTCAAACCCTTGGATTGCCTTTGAGATTGTATGGTGTGAAGCTCGAAGACCATCAACGGCGTGTATTTATGCTCATACACATAAATACCGATACATCGGTACATCTCTAAATACAATGCGTTTTTTTTTTCAGTATTTTAGTAACACCCCTAAAATTTGGAAGCAATTAGTAATAACCCCTTATACTTTCAAACTTTAGAATTACCCTCCTTGACCTAGTTTAAGCATATCATTTGGCTAACATTAAAATGTGACATGCATCATGCGCGTGTTAACGTACCTAAGAATGAAACGATCATAATATTGCAAGTACACTGCCAACCATGTGTAGTTCAAGTCTGTTTTAACTTAAGTCAACCGATGTTAAGGGGGCGTTCGGGGACGGGATGAGACGTAAAAGCCCTTCTACTTGTAGCAGAAGTTACTAGTTCATTTTTACCTCCAAAAAAGTCATAGAAATTAAAGCATTGGGAAGCGTTCTAATTTTTGAGTAGTAATTTTTCTTAGAAGCTAAAAGCTAAAAAAATTAGCTCCAGTTTTAAGATAGTTTTTAACTTTTCGAAAGTTAGAATATGAAACAGATCAAACTAACTTTTTTTACTTTTTGGCTTATAAAAGGCAATAAGCTACTTATTTTTGTGTTGCCAAACACTCCCTAAATTACGTCAAGGGGGTCATCTGAAAGTTTCAAAGTATAAGGGGGCATTACTAACTACTTTACAATTTCAGGGGGGTGTTACAAAATTACCTTTTTTCTAGGTGATTAAACAAATACACACAAGAGAAATCCTCTCTAGGTCAAAAGCCAGTCTAAACCCCAGTGAGGACGTGCTTATGTGACTGACAACTATGCGGCTGACAGATTGTAACCAAGGTTTGAAAGAGACTGTTTACGATGGTATAACAGGAAAGTAACGTTACCGTTATGACAGTTTTATGATGGCCGTTATAGAGTTAGTAGTAAGGACAAAAACTAAAGAGGGTTAGATTGGTAATTATGTAAAATGGTGTGGGTATTTAGGAGATGAAGGAAAGCTAACGGTTGGAAATATTAAATGGGGGCTATATCTTAAAAATATTTTAATACAAAAGGCAGGGGGTTGTATGGGAACAATTTGAGGCGGAAGTTGAGGATAGGGACGGGCCTACCCAAAAATAGAACGTTGGGGTTCGAAAAGGGAAGGGATAGAGGACCTGCACAGCTCATTTTTGAGCCAGACTGTGTGGCGTGAGTTTGAAATTTGAATAATAGTGCCTCCAAAAGTCCCTTTTTTTTTTATAAACGTGGCCCTCCATATGTACATTCTTTATATGGAAAAATGTTCACTAGATGTTCACTAGAGCGACACTTCATACTTCTTCACTGGAATGCGGTTTTTTTTTTTTCAATTTGTGTTGAGCTGATGTGGCCACTCCAGACTGTTTTAATGAGAAATTTTTTGAAGCAGTGGCCAATCATATTGCTCCACAATCCGCTGTTCAAAAGCATCAGCAGATTGTGACGCGATGTGATTGGCCACTGCTTCGAAAATTTTCTCTTTTTAAATAGAGAATTTTTTTTTGCTAGAAACTTCTTCCATAAAAGATGAAGGAAGCTCTCTTGAAGGTGGCCCCTGTGGTATCGAGCATGGTTCGAAGTCTCGTCCGATCCTATTTTGGATCAGGTGATCCGGATCGGGATCAGAAGCCACCGATCTGAACGATACCAGGGTCGTCTTGCCGATCAGAACAATATTTGGGTGATCTAGATCAGGATCAGAAGCCACCGGTCAAAATGATACCAGGGTCGTCTCGCCGATTTGACTGATTTTTGGGCGATCCGGATTGGCGCCCTCTGAGCCTGAGACCGATCCCAAGATTTTGAACCATGTTCTCGAGCCATTTTGTTTGGTGGGGAGCATAATCACTCCTGAAGTTGTTATTTTGTGGGTTTTTTTTTTTTTTTGTTATGTACAAGAAGATTGTATAATTAATTTTATCTTCTTACAATATAGGTGACAATGAAGAAGCTTCCATCAACAATTTTCTTGTGTATTTGATAGGCACCCTTTGGATTGGTTACAAGTGGCTGAGTGCTATTGGGTTGAAACGGTTCACGTGGGAAGCTTTCGAGTTAGTCAACTGCATGGACTCTTTTGGGCATGTGATGCATGTCATCTCGACAAGTTTAAAAAAAAACCACTACAGTGAAGAGGTTAGAAGTGTAGCTCCAGAAAACCCATCTTTAATAAATATATGATCCATCTCTAATAAATATATGCATTGCTCGTAGTTCGAAGATTGAATTTGGAATGTAGTACGAGAAGCATCTTGGACTAAATAATGAATTAATAATCCATTAGGGGGCAGTGCGTTGCACGTGAGTGATTATAGGGGGTTCGTCAACGTTGATGACAGACCAAAGTGTGAGTCCCGTCGCATGCTCTTAGTGACCAATGACCGTATGTATGTTCGGCTCATTCCTAGATCGACTTACATACCAAAATTCAACATGATTAGTAATTACTATCCATTGGATTATAATCTTTTACATTGTTTATTTTTAATCATAGATTTCAAGCATTATTTGGGGTACTCAAATCTAAAGGTTTGAAATCACTAATTAGTATGTAGGTCCATCTACAGATGGGCCAAACATCTATACGGTCAGTAGTTTCTAAGACTGTTCCATGTGGCTAATACTGTGATCTGTCATCAAGTATTGGGCATTACTAGGAAATGGACTTTAGTGGACTTCACAGTTATGTGTAAGGCTAATGGGGGAGAACACTAACCATCTTCTTATACTCAGTGAGTTAGCTAGATAGTTTGGCTACTGTTTCTAGCCTATGTGAACTTGAGTTGAGCCTTCCAGAAACATTAGGGGCAGTCTTGAATTGGTAACCTCAAATCCCTCTATCGGCAAGGGAGAAGTTGATATGGAAGATGGCACTATTAGCAATCATTTGGAGAATGTGGATAGAAAGGAATAACAGAACTTTCCATGGCAAAGAGAGAACTCTTCGTAAGGTAATTTTGAGCCTTAAGGTACTTTTATATAGATGAGCAGCATTCATCAAGAGATGAGAGGCACTTTTTTTTCATGATTTTGCATTCAGGATGGAAAAATTTTGTTAATTACTTTTACTCTTACCTTTTGTATTTCGAGATCCGATCTCGATCTCCTTTTCTATTACGCATGTGTTGACTTATAAAAAAATATTATAATTAATATTTCTTTTCAAATAACCTCAATAACGGTAAAATAATGGCTAACAGACAAAATAACGACTGTTATTTCCATTATAATGTTAAGCCCTTGTTTCGCTTTTAGGTGTTATTTTCTAAATAACGTAACGGGATTGGGGTATTATTTAGAATGGCCGTTAGAATGTTTTTAAAACCACGATTTTTCCATTTAATTTGTGTGTGTAGAGAGATTTTTATACGCTAGGTTAATTACAGCGACTTATTGAAAATTACTGACACTATGAACTGCATTGAAATATCTAGCCGACAAGGCTTTGTTGATTGATTTATATACTCAGATTGCGACTTAAATTCGTTTCAATTGGCACGCATAATCGTCCCAATCAAGTTGTATCGTAAGCTCGAAAGGGCTAGCTGTAAAACTTGATTAAGACGCATAATGACCATCTTACAAACAAACAAAATTTCAATTTGTTTTATCATTCCAATCTTAGCATGAGAGTGATATTATTTGATTCTTTTTTTGAGGGCAAGGTGGCCATGGTTCGAAGTCTCGGCTAATCCTGTTCTGGATTGGGCAATTCGGATCGGGATCAGCATCATATAATGGATCATCTCCCCACGAGATCACTGTTTCCTAAAGAAGTCTCACGTTGTCTCGAGCAAGATGTGTCGATCCCGATCCAGATTGGGATTGGAGACCACTGATCTGGCCTCCGATCCCAATAAACCAGAGGGCTAGACAAGAATATTTAAATTAGGGTTGAGAAGGACACTGTCACGTCCTGTGCGTGGATCATTGGAGATCTGATGTTGTGAACTGTCCAAAAAAATTCTCACCGAACTACAAAAGAATCCAAACATGCCAACTCAATTACGTACCCAATAAAACCTAACCTCAACTAAATAAGTAAATCGACAAAAGCTTGGCTGGACTGTCACTTCAGACTTTAGACCTTGTTAAAAGACATTAATTTCTTGCCATGTAGGATGCTGATATGGCAAATCAGGGTCTTTTGTATCGAAAATTCGTGTAAAACTCAGTGAATTTTTTTGAAGCAGTGGCCAATCACATGGCGCCTCGCTGCTTCAAAAATCCACTGCTTCAAAAAATTTCTCTAAAACTTTGGTCAAAACGGGTTGTGACGGAACCCACAATATGAGCCCCGTGGCACAATATTAGAGGGCGATGGCCGTATGGATGTTTGGCCACATGGCTGGCAATGTCGAAATGAACTGATTTTTGGTGATGACCATAATCATGGCAATGACATATGGTTGGGTTGTCCAGCATGATCTCCATGTGGGCCCCACTGTCAGGTGTACGAAGTGGATGTAAGAAATTGGTGTAGCTCTAGACCGACTGATATAAATGTAGTGTTAAGAGTGTCATATTATTAGGATTGGAACCAATGCATCCGGAACCAGAATCAGAACCAATTGAAACCAAACACTCGGTTCTATTTTGAGAACCGGAATCGATAAGAACCAACAATATTGATAATTTTTTTTTGTAATCAAGACCAGACAATATTGATTCCAGTTCTGAATACCTAAGGAACTGGAACCGGAACGAACCTGTTGACACCCTTAGGTCCCCTACTTCAAAGCATGGTTTAAAAAACGACCGTTATAATGAAAATAATGGCTAGTTATAACGGATTCGGACCTCCCCATTATGTTACGTACCATTAAAAAGCCAAGAAAATAACAGCCATTATATTTTCTGAAAAAATTTGTGAAAAAAAACGTCAGTTATTTCCATTTTTGCCCATGAGTGTTACAATTCGTTATAACGGCCCTTTTTAAACGTTGCTTCAGAGTTCAGACTTCAAGCCATACCATTTTTTAAGTAAGAAAAGAACTACTCTCTTTTCCAAACGGCGGAAAAGCAGTTGAGCTTTAGCTAGCCACATGGAGTGAGGTAGTGGAAGAAGTGAACCATTTTGATTCCACCAGCTCAGCTGCCACATGTGAAACCCTAACTTAGGGTTTAGGGATTGAAATCTGTTTTGTCTTTAGTCCGTAGATTATCCATATTATAATAAGGGTCGGACTCCACGGACCCCTATTTTTGACCCCCACTTTGTCGTACCCACATAGAAGATGAATCAATAGCTGAATTTTGGTGAGGACGATCTCTATGGTGAGGAAATCATCCTCACAAAAATTCAAATCATTCTGATATTGATAGACTGGTTTAGAAGTTGAAGAATTATGAACTGTCGATTTTTACCGGGAAACTTGAAAACCACATTTGACGGGGTTAGAAATTTCGGAATGGGCTGAGTTTTTGTAGGGATGATCTATATGGTGAGGAGATCATCCTCAAATCAGCCATTGATTCATATTCTATGTGGGTAAGCCAAAGTGGGGGTCAAAAAATGGGGGTCCCTCGAGTCCGACCCTTATAATAAATGCCAATTGTCGCTATAAAAAAAAATAAAAAGATAAAGGGAATCGGTTCATTAAATTTCTTAACAAGGAATGTTTTTTTAACTTTTGCATGGTTATTAATTTTTATCGGTTCGTTACGTGCCCCATACGGCAATTTAGAGTATCGGTATTAAATCTTAGCCCGCAAGATATTTTTTTTTTTTTTGAAGTCAATCTTAGTCTAGAAGATAGCAGGTGGCCCGTTACAATATAAAACCAATACGATTACGTGCTAATTTTGAAAAGAATCTTGATTTTAAACACTAACGTGCCCTTGGGATTTACATTCACTTCTGGACTAATGTGTACCCATTACCCAATTACCATCGAGTGTCGCCATGGTTCGAAGTCTCGGATCGCTCATGATCCAAAAAATGGATCATCTCGCCCCGAGATCACTGGGTCAGGTCTTTACGTACCGGTAGCTGGATGGAACCCGACCCCACCCGATCCCTTGACACGGCGCAAATCAAGCAACTATTGGCTCCAATAGCCCAAGTAATTGGGTGCATATATAAAATAAGTCAAAAGTCATGTTCATGTTAAGACTTTTTCTATTTGGAAAAAAATTGTCTTAAAGAAATGGAGCGTGACAGATATATTTTTCCATATTTAAAAGCTATTTTCCATGATTTGAATCTGCGTGTACCAATGTACATACATTTTTTTATTATGGGGATCTTGTTATTGGCCAAAATCATGGTTTAACTTTAGCCCACAAGGGATTACACTAAGAAGTCCTATTTGGTATCTTGCGAGCTACCTTGTTAAATGGTCTCAGCCCAGGTCCCACTACAATCCCATCTCCTACATAGCACATTTTTTTTTTTTGGTCCAGTAACCACATGGATGTTTAGCCCACCCCTTGTTGGATATACAAACAAAAAATTAATCTGATTGGTTATCTCTAGCCATGGATCTTAGTACTTTTATGATTGATTATTCTAGCTGCAGTTGGATTCAAGCATTTTTTTGGTTAGTAAATCCAATGGCTAGGAATCATCAATCAAGCTTGCATTTATCCATGTTTATCCACCAATAGGTGGGCTTAACATCAACGCAGTCATTGGGCCCAAAAAATAATGTAGGGCCACTTGAGTCCTCATGGACTGCAATGGGGAGTAAATCTTGTTGAAACCTGCCGTCAGTGACGCCGCTGACTGCACTGGGTGGACCTACAAACCAAAAATCAGCCTTATGAATGATTTAAAACCTTTGGATCTTTGTACCCAAATAATGGTCAGTAATGCTCAAATTCCTTTGGTTAAAATCAACCCATGAAAATAACTTCAAATCCTACGCTTTCAAATCACTGATCAGGTTTATTTTTGGTTTGTAGGTCCACCTAAGGATTTGCCAATCCCTTGGTGGATCTACAAACCAAAAATCAGACTGATTAGTGATTTCTAGGTGTTGGATTTGAGTTGTTTTCAGGGGTTGATTTTAACAGTGGAAATTTGAGCATTATTGACCATTATTTGAGGTACAAAGGTTTGAAATCACTAATCAGGCTGATTTTTGGTTTGTAGGTCCACCTAAGGATTGGAAAAACATCCATACAGTCAGAGTCCTTGAGAGTGCCACATGGCTCATATTGTGCGTTGTCATCAAAGTTCTACTCTAAAAAAATCACATCTATTATTTGTCAATATAATTGTCGGATGGATTGCAAAAAAATAAAAATTATCGGATGAATGTTTAGTTTGGGTGCCCTCACAATCCAAGGGGTGCCACTAAAATTTTCCTACAGATTAAGCTAGAAAATAAGCGGCATTTGTTGGAGGCAAAATAGGTCTCTAAATTTTATTTCCAGTTTCTGTTTCTCATTTCTTGGGAAACCCTTCGAAAACCCATTTCTTAATGGGTCGGGATCAGGGGACCAACAAAAGTGAATCAACAAGTTCGCATACGTTCCTTCTCGGCCGTGGATCCCAAGAATCCAACGGTGGTTAATAGTGCTGAGATGGCAAAAATGAAAATACTTACTTATGGTGACTCTAATTGACATCACTACACCAAATTGCGATAAAAATGCTGGCCTATGACCATCGTTTATTGAAACAAACGACGGTCATGATCTGTTAGACGATGCTCTCGTTTATTTTTTAAGTTGTTTACGAAAAACGACGGATGTAAACTGTCGTTTATAACGACAGACATAAGCCATCGACAGTAGTGACGGTTTAGGTTTGAACCATTTTTTCAATGTTGGAGGAAAGAACGGTTCATAATTAAACATTTATTAGTGTTATGGGTTTCTGATATAATCTACCATTGAATTTGTAATCTAATGGTTGCAAAAGGAAGCAAGAGTTATCTTTGAAAGAGGTACATTTGTAAATACATAACTTTTATCTGTGTTATTTAGGGATGTAAATTTGGCCAGCCACCCCATTTATCTCAAACACGGCCCAGCCCGGACATGGGATTGGGCTTGGGCTTTAAAGTTCAGCCCACATCCCGGACTGTATTTCCTGTTTGCTCGGGCCAAACAGCCCAGCTTGTCAGCCAGGCTCACAGGCTGTCGTACGGGCTACAGGCCTGGGCTAGGCTTAAGATTTTAATCAGGTCCGGCCAATCTCAGCCCCCACTGTTTTCCACCCCTGTTGACATCGATGAATTATTTAACTTTCATATTGAGAAATTAACAAAACCACACCATGCTTGGCCCATCCCTAGGTGGACCTACATGCAAAAGATCAGCTAGCCGAATAGTGAATTCTAAGCATTCGATTGGAGCCGTTTCATGGGTTGAGCCTTTTAATAATGGGGAAAGTATGGATAACTTTTAATTATTAATTTTTTATTTTTTATTTTTACAAACAATGAATTTTGACACCAAATACTTGGTTCCACATATATGGCACACTTTTGGAGACCACTGGCTGTATGGATGTTTGGCCCATCCCTAAATGGACCTGCATACTAAAATTCATCCTGATTAGTAATTTCTATTTGTTGGATTATTGCCTTTTTCATGGTTTATATTTAATTATGATTTTTGAGCATTATGATCTAAAGGTTAGAAATCACTAATCAAGCTTATTTTTATTGTTTAAGTCAACCTAGAGATGAACCAAACATCCATACGGTAATAGCCTCTAATAGAGTGCCATGTGGCTCACATTGTGGTCCGTTATCAATGTTGATGATGGGGTTGGGTCATAACACAAGAAGGGCCTTCTCACGTTAATAAGTAGATAAGCCTTTTATTTAAAGTGTAATGATTCTTCGCTAGTGAGACTTTATTTAAAGTGCTGCCCTAGGATCTTCTCTGCATTCTCCTTTCTTGCAAGCTTTTGGTCATGGGCTTGTAGAGATCCCATGAGTTGTTCAATGGTCATTGCCTCCCAAGTCCTTTGATTCTTCAATGGCTACGACAATAAAATCAAATTTTGGGTCCAATAACTGTCGAACATCAATTAGGCTTCTCCATTTTTTTTTTTTTTTGAAATTTAAGCTGGGGTTAGGCAGACCCCTACCAGATTTTAATCATAAAAAAGATTACATCCTAGTGTAAATCCTACCTTCCGCATCCTGCCGAACTATGATGTCCAACTCCTTATGAAGAAGCTCCCATGCTTGCTTAGATGTTATAATTGATGGTAATTATCTCAAATGTAGCTTCATCAACTCCTTGACATATGGTGAAGAGTGCCTTCTTGTCTCTTTTGATCTTGAATCTCTAAGTTCCTAGATTGTCAATCTTGCTTCATCTTTCGGCTCCTTGTATCCATCTTCAACAAGCTCCCATACGTCTAGAGAGCCCGAAAGAGTTTTCATTTGTACGCACCAATAGTCATAGTTTTTCTTAGTTAGTTTATGGACTTGGGGGTGAACATGTTTGTATAGGCCATAGGGTGGTAGGAGGATCTTCAAGCTCTGATACCAGATGTTATAAAATAAGAAATTGTATGGAGATTAGAGGGGTTTAAGTGAGAGGCTAAGTATGTAATCACTAGATCTTTGTTTCTCAACTTAAATCAACAAGTACAATCCATGACCTATTTATAGGATTACTTGAACATTCTAGCTTCATTAATAGTCACAACTGACTCGCTCTAGCTACTATTTACGTATAATCAGATGATCTTACTCTTAACACGATCCATTGTTATCTCTTGTGTTAGATATTCACAAATTTATGTCGGGAATTTGTCTGACTCAAACCATCAAAATTGAGATTTATTGAGATTATAGATAGAAGGTTTTGGTGATAATATTACCCTCGCTACAACAAAAATTCTCCACATATCTTTCCGATGGGATCCAATAGATATCGCCGAGGGCATGCCAACAAATTGAACAGCAGCCCAACAAAAAAAATGAAACGGGATCATGAAATTAATGCAACAAGGATGGGGGAGATGAAGAATGATTGCAAGGTTGTTGGGACGTCGAGGAAATTCGGGTGGATGCATGGGTTCAGATGAGCATATTACATCTCTAGCTAAATGAGTAGGGGTGAATGAATGCAGAATTCATTTGCCATATCTTGACTGAAGTGGCAGTGACGTTGGCTCCAGTCGCATTGTTGAAGAGGAACACTCGGGCTGCTCCATAGATCGCTTCCGTTGGATACACCCGGGACGTTATGCATGTCCTCCCACCTTGAGCAAATGCTTCAACTATCGAGTGATCGACCTGGATAATCATCCATTCCCACATAGAAATCAATTTTGATGATAAAGGGAGCAGCAAACAGCTTAATAGTAATAACAGATCTCTACTTTGTTCTACTGAAAATCAAGTCATGGACTTACCAGTATCCTTACAGAGAATTTTTCACCGTCGAGTACAGGAACTACACTCCCATAAACCTGTTTGCCGACATCGTTGGCCTTAGAAGACCTGCAGGAAAAGATAATTTCGGTTATAAATTTGTTTAGCTTCTAAGCTCCAGTTTTCATTTAGTTCATGTATTTAATAAGAAATTTGGGCCAAAGTCATATTACAAAGATGTTTAGTGTGCAGATGGTGCATGTTCACCAAAACATTAAGAGCAAAAAACATGAATGACTAAGAAAGATTAGGTGAATAGTCGGGAAAAACAAGTTTCTGCGACAGATCGTACACAGCTTGAAGGTGCAACCGTGCAGTATGGGCTACAAAATGGATCACAAAACTCTGCAAATGGCTAAGCTTTCTTTGAGAAAATTAGAGATGGGTTTCTTTTAAGAATACCAAGAAAAGGAATAAAAGAAGAAAGGAAGCATACCTTGATTCGTCAGTACAGAAGAAAGTCTTGAGATTGCCATCCGTGCCCTTTGCAACGTAGAAGTACACGGCCGTCTGCTCAGAATAGCTATCATCTGTAAGAACCAGCAGACCGAATGGCCCCAAGAAGCCCCTCCCGGACGACCCATCGCTGGTGCTGCAATTGTACCCCAAATCAGCTTCAATTGTTCCCTCCAAACCACTCCCATCTATCTCAAAGTCCGCGATTATATCTAACTGTCGACATTGCCACACAAATCTCCTTGTAAGTACATTTTACTCTAAAGCTTAAGCTGTTAGAGGGATGCAAAACAATGTATATCAAAGGATCCCAGCACACACACAGACTGCACGAGTCCAGTGCACAGGCGCAACAACAGTAAGCTAAAATAACCAAATGGTCAAAACAATCTTACAAACTTAAAAGAAAATGCAAACCTGTGTAGCTGTGCCGACATCGAGCGGCAAGACAGATCCGACTTCAATCTCCACATTTTCAAATTCCTTACTGCTCAGTCTCAAGCTCTCAACCTCCTCCACTGGCCATTGAAGAATATTAGTCTTCGTCTTGTTGTCGAATACCACGACCCTCGGAATTCCCTATGGAACACCATGAAGACAAAAATCAAGGCCAATTTTACAATTAAGCTAAGGAATGCACAATGTGTCTATGCACATCCTAGAAAGAAAGGCAACAGTACCTGAACTGATGCCCATCCCTTCTCTATGTCAGCACGCTCACTGTCTGTCTCACCATTCCAACCCCACAACACCCTCCTTGTCTTGTTCTGATCGAAAAAGGTCTTCGACGCATAGTACTTGCCATAGTCGTAACGAATTCCAATACCAACGTCCAATGCAGGATTATCCGGGGTCCAAGTATCAGTATCCTGATCATAAGTGCCGAGTGCATAGTAATCGTGCTTGTCGTCGTCAAGACTAGCCTTGAGCACATGCTTCACTCCAGGTCCATTAGCCGATGTGTCTAGGCCGTTATCCCCAGTCGTAGAGACAGGATAGAAATCGACACACTCCCACATGCCAGTGCCGGGGACAGCATGTAGTACCCCATCCAAGAGTGTGTAGTTAAGGAAGTCCGATGTTTCGTACACAAGCGATATGCCGGTCTTGTTCACCTTCGACCCAATTGTGATCCGCCACTTGCCATTGGGTGCATACCAGGCAGTCGTAGGGTCCCGGAAGTCCGTGTCATTGATGCCTGGAGGCGGGACCAGTACCGGGTTGCCAGAGTACTTGACCCAGTCGAGGAGAAGCGGATCGGATGGGTCGGCAGGATACGCTACATTCTGTACCTGTACCGACTCATTGGTTGATCCAGTGTAGATCATAACAATAGAGCCATCAGGAAGGAAAGTGGCAGACCCAGTCCAGACACCGTTGATATCGTACCAGTGATCAGGGACCATGGCTATGGGGAGGTAGAGCCAGTGGATCAGGTCCTTAGATACTGCATGGCCCCACACTATGTTGCCCCACACTGCCCCATCTGGGTTGTACTGATAGAAGAGGTGGTACCAGCCCTTGTAGAACAATGGACCTGCAACATTTACCCGGTTCAAGTCAGGAATTACAAATCCCCGGAAGCGGGAAACGCTACTTAGCTGGCCCACCGTTAGCTTTTCTTCAGATTGATTTGCTATCGTGCGCACATGTTTAGTTGGAGCTATCCCTCTCGATACTAATATGAGCCGTATAACATGAGTAAAAGCGATAAGATTTTGATATCTGAAACCGCAGATTGTGATCTTATCCAACGGTTCAGATTGTCTGGCGGCTGATTTTATTTTGTTTTATACGGAACTACTTACGTACCAAAGTAGGACTTTGGTGCACTGAGCCTATAACCGGGAGAAATTTTTTGATCCTGGGCGTTCTGGGACTTATAGTTAAGTGCCACGTGCCCTGGGTTCAGTGGTATTTAACCGTAGTTACTTTACCTCCACTGTTAAGTAACTACAGTTAAGGATAAGTGCCAGAACGCCATGGATCAAAAACTTTCTCTAACTGGAGCCGGGGAATTTGACCATCTGGTGCACCTACGAGAGTTTGACCGGCAGGTGCACGTGATCTTCCGAGGGATTTCGTGATTTTAATGTTGGTGCATGTTAGCAAAAGCACATGATCTGCTAACATGCGCATCATTATGGGTGAACCTTAGGAGTTCGATTTATAGATGTGACAATATAATCCAACGACATAGATCTATCCAGTCTGGCCCACGCAGTTTACAGCCTTGCAAAACCTTACTAGAGAAATTCAATTTTTATGAGGAACCTCATATATTGCCACATGGTATACTTTTTAACCGCCCACTAAACCATTGAACGTTGGCTCAACCCTTTGTGAAATTACACGCCATAAAACACCGGATAAGTGATTCCTAGCCGTTGGATTTATGAATTTTATATTATGGGCTTACGCCCAATTTTTTACCCATGGGCCACAAAAGCTCAAATCCAACGAATAGGAATCACCCATCAGGTATAGGATATGTATTGGGACCAAGTCCTAGCTTTTCCTATTTTTTTATTTTTATTTATTCTATTACCATAAAAATCACTCGATTATCTAGTACTACAGCTATTACACTATATTCTTATACCCGGTTATGGGACCCACATGGAGATAATATTGGACAATCAAACCCCACTTGAATTGGAAAGATCCATAATATCATAATGGCCTGCTTTTTCACCGTGACGATCATCATGATGAGGAAAGCTCAATGTATGGTTAGATTGTCTAATAAGATCTCCATGTGGGTCCCAACACCGAATATAAGTATATGGTGCTCTAAGACGGACTACAAAATCTCTCCACACTTCTTTTATAAACTGGCTCCAAAAATCCATCCACCACATAAAAAAAAGCCTACCCAGCATTAAATCTGGTGGGGGCATAAGATGCATCGGGCTCCCCGCCATAATAATTTGGTTCAATCAAGGGCCCATAATTAGTTATCCAGTATAATCTAACGGATCTCTAAGTTTGTAGCCTCATCATGCATCTACAGTCATTGAATGATCCTAACAATCCAATCCATCGATGGACCCACATACTAGAAAATAAGTATATTTATCGGACGGTCTGGATCATCTAATTGGTTTAACGTCGTAGTTGAGGATTAAGACTAACCCCTAAAAGTATTATACTTAAAATACCACAAAAGTACCAGTTTTAGACTTAAAATACTAAAGTGTAGTATATCCCATCATACTAAAGTGAATCATTAATAGAAAAAAAAAAAACAGATCTGATGATCTTGAGCAGAAGAAAGAGCTCTGTGTGTAAGCTTACTTACCGTCAGGATCTGAAGCAGAAATTCCCCGTCAAATCAAACAGAAGGAACAAAAGATGGATCAGTATATTAGTATAAGACAAATAATAATAGATTTACAAAATCAAATGGTTGAGAAAAATTCAAAAAAAAAAATTTGAAGAAAAAATACCAACCGTTCATCCAATTCTTCTCGGGTTGAAAGTGGTAACCCGTTCTTTGCCAAGACAACATGACATTGGTCCATGGGAACGAAGATCCGTCATCGGAAAACAGTCGAAACGTCTTCTCCGATACCCCTTCCGGTACCCCTCTTGACACAACAGGCCTTAAAATCTCCGACGATTTGGATGACGATCTATCACCTTGTACGACTTCTGGGTGGTTTTCTGATCTCTGGTCTCCGGTGAAGGCCAAGAGAAGAATCAGAAATAAGAACCCAGAGAAGGTATAGAAGAGAGCGTTTAAGGGTCTCCAGCGTCTCGCTGGAATTTCAGGTTTTTGGTCTGTTTGATCGGTCAGAGGAGCGTAAGAAGATGGGAGGGCGTCTTCAAGGTCTGGAAAGGAACGAAATGGGTTGATATCCATGGTGGTTTTGTGTGAGGGAGAGAGATGGAAAGATGGGTAGGTGTTAAATAGAGAGAAGGGGTTGTGGGTCAGATGACCGGGTGTCGTGGGTCAGATTCCGATTTGCCAGAGAACAGATCTCACTGGCTACGGGTCTATGGGCGCGGTGATTTGGGGTTGGTTGGTTTCCCAACTTGGTTGGAAGGGATAGAGAGAGAAAGAGCCAGTTTTATTGGGGATTCTATACAATAAGACAGTTGGGTACCCGTTTGTGCTTCAGTGGGTTGCGAAAAATAAAGATGGTATATGGTTGAGTTTCCTGCAACTGCTTGTGCAGGGTTCTTCTCTACTCCTACAAGGAATTTCCATTTCCCAATGCTATGCTTTTCCAGCTCTTGGGTTGGCAACATACCAAAGTTCACATTGTTTAAAGGGTCGCTCTTTGGGCACCCACAAGAGACCAAAATACCCCACCAATCCCTTCTTTGTTTGGGCAGGACCCAATCTCTCTCTCTCTCTCTTTTAGCCCCCACGGCGCTGAACTACCGTGGGTACTATGTAGGCCACGGCCGGCCCCACCGTAGCACAACACCGTGGAGGCTAAAAGCCCTAGAGAGAGAGAGAGAGAGAGAGAGATGAGAAATCATAGTAGAGAGAGAAAGAGAGAAGGAGATACAATAGAGAGAGAGGGAGAAAATGAAGGAAAAGGGATTGCAAGTTGGGTGGTGTGGGTGCCCATACGAAGGAGGAAGGGTTAAGGGGGTATTTTGGTCCACGTGGGTGCCCAACTAAAAGTCGTGGGCGCCCGTAGAGCGACCCTTATTCAAATCCCAAGTCTAGCACTCTGAATATTAACAAAATCTATCAATGGTCCTTAATCTAGACCTTTTTTTTTTTTTTTTGTAATCGTCAATCTAGACTTTTTAAATTATTAATAACTAGGGGATGACCCATGGCAACGGCACTCCCCGACAAAGAGTTTGCAAATAACTGGGTGCCTTTGGCACTCAAATCCATGTTCAAAAAACAAAAATCTTGATTTAGAACCCTAACCAAACAAAAAAATCAAAACACTAGAGAGAGAGAGAGGGAGAGGGGGAGTTTTATGTGGGGTGTGGGTCCAAGTGCAATAATGATAGAATATGAACAATAAATCCAGATAAAACAAATAATTATGAGTTAGTAAAACCATATTAGTTAGCAAATCTCTATTTAAAACATGTCTTTTTGAAAAAATAAAAAATAATTTTTTTTACATACCCCATATTATCTTCGAAATTTGACATAGGGAAGAGGACCGAAACTTGCCACTGAAAGACTCTACTGAGACAAAGATGGGCTGTCAAGAACGTAGAGGAGGTAGGATTGGCAGTTAGTCAGATCTAGTATAGATCGTACATGGATGGTAGTTGGACTCTGTGGCTCTCCTAGGGTTTTCTCATCTGGGATCCCTGGGGAAGATGATCGAGTTGGCCCTTGCGAACAGCTTGATGACATATCCCCTATGACCCGGTCCAACATTTAAGACCGTCATTGATTAACAAATTTTATTTTATTTTGAAAATGACGAAATTGTTCATATCTTCAACATTGGAATAAAAAAAATGTTGGGTTGGGATAAAAACCCAACACCAAATCAAACGGTTGTGGTGGACGGCAGACCATGATATTTCGGTAGGTTGGCCGCCCATCATCGACAACCAACCTACCGGAGTATCATGGCTGGCCGATCACCACTCAAGCAAGAAATTTAAAAGTTTATGTTTAAACTGAATTAAAGGAGCTTCAGGCAAAGCTATACTTTAATGACTCAGGGCAACAAAAGGTGCAAATCCAAACTGTGACCGGTTGCTTACACTACTAGACTTAAAGGAAAGCATCATATTCAGTCATGGGTGTGTATATATATATACACAAACAAGTGAACCAAAAAAGTTCACATTTTTTTCGGCCGTGGATCTGAGAATCCAACGGTGATTTTGCTTTAGCAAAAATGATGCCAGTTCAGCACTATTAACTACCATTGGATTCTCAGAATCCACGGCCGAGAAAATTGTGAACTTTCTTGGTTAATTTTTGTTGGTCATCGGAACTGGACCCTTTTGAAAATGTGTAGTGTTAAAAAAATAAAAAAGTATTGAACATAATGTTCTCACTCAACAGTCTTTTGCCATTCTTGTCGTTTTTGACTCATTTTATTACTTTGCTCTTTTGAGCTAAGGCTCAGGCTCCGAGGACTCCCTTTTTCTGACCCCTCTTGGTGTTTGCGGCTTCACAATTTGCTACCCATGAGTAGAAGTGTGGATTTTGGTTTAATCCAAGGTTGACCTATCACCCTAAAAGCTAGCCCACAAGTAAATCCTTGTATACGCAGAGAATGAAGCCTGTATTGTAGCTGCTTGATATATTACGTTTTTTTTTTTTTTAAGCGCATGATATATTACCTTACTTTTAACCTTTTTTACCAAAATTAGGGCCAGTGTCTTGAATTAGAATATTCATTATTCAAACCTTGTTGAGAATGCAATAACGAAAAAAATAACTTTACAGAAGAAAATACAAATATATCTCGAATCCAAAGTAAAAAAGTTCATATATTTCAAATTTACTGTGTGATATCTAACTAGTAGTATATACCAAGGTTTAAAATGGGCCGTTATGATGATATAACGGACTGGAGGTGTTATCGCTTTTCTGTTATAACGGATTGTAACACATAGGAGCATAAACAGGAAAAGTGGGAAAATAACGGAATAATGGAAAATAACGGGAATTTCAAAATTTCAATAAAATTTGTAACAGAAAATGACAAAAAAAAAACCAGAAAATAACGAGAATATATTGGAAAAATAAAGGAAATAACACTTTTTTAATAATAAAAAAATTTCTCAAAATAATGGCCATTATAACAAAAGTAACTACTGCTACTTTATGAGCTTTAAGACGGTATATAATGTAACAGGGGAGGTCTAAATCCGTTATTATCGCTCTTATATAACGGCCGTGTTAGTGGAAGGCGTGTTCCTGCGCACGTATTGTGTTGGTCCAACAATCCGTTGGTATACATAGTTGTTTTGCCTTTCTTCAACAGGCTGATCTTTTGGGGTAAATGGTTGTTTAACTCAAGGTTTAAAGGAGGCCGTTTTAATGGTTAAACGACTGGGGGCCGTTACTATTTAAACGGCCGTTTAAACGGATTAAAACAGCCAGGGACAAAAATGGAAAAAAAGAAAAAAAAATGGAATTTAACGGATTTTAACAGTTTTAACGGAAAAAATATAAAAAATGGCGCTGAAATTCAAAATTTGAAATTTGAAAATTAAAAAAAAAGAAGGAATTTAAAGGATTTTTACGAAAATTAAACGGATTTTAACAGAATTAAATGGATTTAACGGCCGTTTTTTCACAAAATTTTTCAGAATTAAACGGCTGTTTAAACGATTTTAACGCCCGTTAAAACAAAAAACGGCCGTTTTATTCAAAACCGATAAAACATGTTTAAACAGTTTTAACGGAAACGGGCTTGGGGCATTACCGTTTAAACGGCCGTTTTTAAAACCATGGTTTAACTATCAGAGCCTTAAGGCTCAAGAGGTCACGGGTTCAAATCTCAGTGGAGTGTATTCTCGACGAGGAAGGTGTATTCCTGCGCATGTGTTGTGTTGGCCCGATGAACCATCGATGTTCTACATAGTTGTTTCGCCTTTCCCAACGTATTGATCTTTTGGGATAAATCGATGTATGACGGACCATTTTTTAAACCATGGTATAAGCTGCCATCATCTTGGATGGTCCACTTTATGGGTGGTCGCCGTTATCCAATACATCTTATCAATCGCTTTCTGATATTTTACGGAAGTGATCCATGAAAATCAATTGATCTTTATGATTCTTTTTTGTTTAATCATGGCTCTTCAATGGGTGAGACATCTATCAAACGGCTTACATTAATAACCATGTAAAATCAATTGGTGATAGAGCTATGGTTTTATATCTATCTATTCTACTTATCAACGGATGAATGGAGTTGTACACACAATCTCCATATTCCCACAAATGCCCTTCACATACTTCTTTCATTCTTTTTTATTTTTATACTTTTTAGTGGTTTTATGGTCATCTCAACTTGTAACTTTCAACTCACGGTAAATGCATCCTTCCAAGAGAAAACATTTGCTGGTGGACATCCATACTCAACGTTGATGATGGACCACAGTGTGAGTCACGTGGCACACTATTAGAGGCCAATGATCGTCTGGATGTTTGGCCATCCTTAGGGCTCAAGGGACCCTCATTTCTGACCCCCATCTTGGCTTACCCACATAGAAGATGAATCAATGGCTGATTTTTGGTGAGGATGATCTCTATGGTGAGGAGATCATCCTCCCAAAAATTCAAATCATTCTGATATTCATAGACTGATTTAGAAGCTGAAGCATTATGGACAGTCGATTTTTACCGTGTAACTTTAAAACCACATTTGATGGGGTTAGAAATTTCAGAATGGGCTGATTTTTTGTTGGGGTGATCTATATGGCGAGGTTATCCTCCCCACCAAAAATCAGCCATTGATTCATCTTCTACATGGGTAGATCAAAACAGGGGGATCAGAAATGGGGGTCCATTGAGCCCAACCCACAATTAAAAAAATATATGAACAAGACTCTAATCCAATGGATAGAAATTACGAACAGATGAATTTTTGATACGTAAGTCCACTTAGGGATGGGCCAAACAATGGTTTAAAAAACGGCTGTTGTAACGAAAATAACAGTTGTTATTACTGATTCGGACCTCCCCATTACGTTATGTACCAATTTAATGCTCAGAAAATAACGGTCATTATTTTCAAAATAACAGTCGTTATAACTAAAATAACGACTGTTATTTTTTTCACAACAAATTGTTAAAAAGACACCAGTTATTTTTCCACTATTTTTCATTTTTTTTCCATTATAAGTTTTATTAAAAAATCGAAATTGAAATTTTGTATTTTAGCGTTGTTTTTTCCATTTTTTTTCTCATTTTTTTGTTTTTGCCCCTATGCATTACAATCCGCTATAACGGAAAAATGGTAACACCCTTAGTCCTAACACCCTTAGTCCGTTATACAATTATAGCGGCATCTCACATGGCGTCCCCCTAGTACTATTAAAGTAATTACCCAAGTGGGCCAAGAAACGTCAGTAGCTCAGATGGTCAAGTTCAAGTCCCGTTCTTACCTGGGGGCGGGGGGGAGGCGGGGGGGGTTTAAGGGTTACTAATATATATGAAAAGGTCAGGCTCCCGTTGCTAGATCTAAAATGACAGGGACACAATATAATCCCGGTGGCACACTGTTACAGGATTCTTACCGTACGGATGTTTGTCCTATCCCATGGTGGACCTGCAAACCAAAAATCAACCTGATTAGTAGTTTATAAGTGTTGCATCTTTGTACCTCAAATACTGCTCAAATTCCCACAGTTGAGATCAGCCCATGAAAATAAGTCAAATCCAAAGCCTATAAATCACCAATCAGGCCGATTTTTGGTTTGTAGGTCCACCATGGGATAGGACAAACATCCATACGGTCAGAGTCCTGTAACATACGGTCAGAGATCTGTCAACGGAGCCCGACCCATATGAAATCTGGACTTACAAAAAAATTTACCAAAGTGGGCCGTTTCGGCCTTTTTTGCCCCTAATTTCATCGAACCCATGAACAAATGTTACTTTTCCAACTTTATCATTTACTTTCTAATGGATCTTGAGTTGCCACAAATTTTTGACGGGCACCCACATCCTTAAGTTGGTCACCCACATAATAACATCAGGTGTTTCGATCAAAATGCCCTAATGTTTTTAGTTTGGACACCCACTTTATTTTCTTCAAACCCAAACTCACCTCTCCTGATCTCCACCTCTCTCTATCCACTACACTCACTCTCTAATGCACTCTTTCTCTACTGTACTCCCTCTCTCCCTATCTCTCTATAATATTGTACTCTATCTCTCTCTCTATGATGGTCGAGAGGAGGACGAAGGTGGGTCCAATGGCCATATATATATATGGGCTGGGATAAAATGACTCAAAGAATTCTTACTAATAGATTATGGATGTGTGGCCCACATGCAGATGAGTTAAGAGCTGATTTTTGGTGATGATGATCTCATCATCATATATATATATATATATACAGACACACGTGTGGCCTGAGGTGACAGTCGTGGTGGTGGTGCAGTGGAGAAGGGAAGTGATGGCAAGGGGTGGTGGAGAAGAGAAGTGGGGTGGGAAAGAGAGTGGTGCCCATCAAATGTGGGTGTTTGGAGAGTGCCGTGGGCCACCCACTATCTATATAACAAAACAGGGAAATTGTCCACCCACTATCTATATAACAAAACAGGGAAATTGTCTCCCCCTCTTATAGGCTTCACAAAGAAGGGCTAAGATCTTATATCCCCAATGAACGATGGATCTCAGCCACTCACGCCAGATTTTGGCAAATGCTTTGTCGGAGAGTGCCGAGGGCATGGGCCACCCACTAGTGTTTCAACAAAGAAGGGCCAAGATATTATCCCCAAAATAGATGGCCAATCTCAGCCACTCACACCTAATTTTGACAAAGGCTTTGTTGGAGAATGCCGTGGGCACGGGCCACCCACTATCTATATAACAAGTGATATTGGTTGTCTTATACCCCCTCTCATCTTACATGGTCTCAATAATAAGTGGCTGAGATCCACTATGCTTCATATCAATGGTTGAGATTAACTCCCACCCGATTTTGACAAACACTTTGCCGGAGAGTACCACGGGCACGGGCCACCCACACATATAACCAAAAAACTCAGTTGTATTATCTTATCTTATCCTGCTTCATAAGATATATAAAGAGTTATTGAGATTAAATCCATCCATCTAATGTGGACGGTTAGATTTCAACCACTTAATCCCCCTCATTCCCCCTCATTTGACCTCAAAATATTTATTAAAAATGTAAAATTCAAAATTTTGAATTTTAACACTGTTATTTTTTGTTATTTATGTTATTTCCCATTTTTTTCATTTTTCCCTCCGTGCATTACAATCCGTTATAATGGAAAAAAATGGTAACGCCCCAGTCCATTATACCGTTCAAGCACCGAAGGCACCCAATTTTTTCAAAAGCTTTTGTTGGAGAGTGCCGTGGGCATGGGCCATTTACTAGTATATAACAAAACAGGATGGTTGTCTCCCCCTCTTATCCGGCTTCATAAAGGATGACCGAGATCTTATCACACAAAATGGACGGTGGATCTCAGCCACTCATACCCAATTTTGACAAACGCTTTGTCGATGAGTGTCGTGGGCACAAGTCACCTACTATTTAACTACATATAGTGAGGCTCATGAGCCCAAGGGTCAGGCTCATGAGCCTTACTTTTTATGCCTCGAGAGGGGTGTTACTGTTAAAACGGGTTGAAATGGCCAGGGGCAAAAATGGAAAAAATGGATTTTAATGATTTTAACTGAAAAAAGTGGTGTCGAAATTCAAAATTTAAAATTTAAAATTTTAAAATTAAAAATTAAAAAAAAATAAAATAAAATATAATAGAAATTTAATTGTTTTCTTATACCCTTCTTATTGAATATGGCTTCAATAATGAGTGGCTGAGATCCACTATACTTCATATCAATGGCTGAGATTAACTCCCACCCGATTTTGACAAACACTCTGTTGGAAAGTGCCACGGGCACGGGCCACCCACGTATATATCAAGACAACTCAGTTGTATTCTCTTATTTTATCCATCCATCTAATGTGGACGGTTAGATAAAGAGTGGTTGAGATCAAATCCATCGATCTAATGTGGACAGCTAGATTTCAGCCACTCAATCCGCCTCATTTGACCTCAATTTATTCAAAAGTATTTAAATTTCAACACCGATATTTTTTGTTATTTCTGTTATTTTTCCATTTCTCCCTCCGTGCGTTACAATCCGTTATAACAGCCGTTGTAATGGAAAAAAATGGTAACACCCCAGTCTGTTATACCGTTTGAGTGCCGAAGGCACCCAATTTTTGCAAACACTTTTGTCGGAGAGTAACGTGGACATGGGCCATTTACTATTCTATATAACAACACAAATTGGTTGTCACCCTACTTATACCTCCTCTTTTAAGTATCAATAAAGAAGGGCCGAGATCTAATCCTCCCCCACATGGACGGCGGAGCTGATTTTGGCAAATTCTTTGTCGAGGAGTGCCGATGGCACAAGGAACCCAATAGTATATATATATATATACACCACTGTGCCGTTGTCATGGTGCATAGTGGTGTCATTTTTTCCGTGGCCAAAATTATACTTCTAGTTCTAGTTCTGCGTAAATCAGTTTTAGTTAAAACTAGTACACTTGATCCATGAAAAAAATGAGACAACTATTGCACCATGACAACGTCCATGGACCTCGGACCATGTGATCATTACTCTTTTGGGGAGAACATCCTCCCAGTAGAACTTAGCTGAGTAAAACTTCAATGACAGGGGAGATGACAGGGCAGCAGATCACGTGGATTTTGTACTGGCCAATTCATACATAATCCACGTGCCGAGATCTGCTGCCCTGTCATCTCCTTCGATGACAGGGCCCGGTTATCGAAGTTTTATCCAAACAGACCTCTGATGTACCACAGTATGAGCACACATAAAAATCAATGACCGTATGGATGTTTGGCCCAATCTGAGTAGACCTACATACCTAAGCATAGGATTGGTGTCGCTTTCATGGGTTGATTTTTAAACGTGTAATTCCGAGCATTATTTGGGGTAGAAAGAGCCAAAGGTTTGAAATCACTCAGGTTGACTTAGAAAGATCCAAAGGTTTGAAATCACTAATCAGGTTGACTTTTCGTATTTAGAGATGAGCCAAACATCCATACGGTCTGTGGTTCCTCATCAACGTTGATGACGGAACAAGAAAGTTCCACTCGTCTATCGCATATGGGTCATGTGATTATCAGCTCACGTGGTCCAGTGGAAACAACTTTTCTTAGTAGGCCCCACTTGAAAATTATTCAGCGTGACAAATCCTTCAATCAGTGAGCCAGGTGGAGATGCAACCATCACATAAATTTGATAGATTTGGAAATTGGTGGTTGTCGACGTGTGATTCGAGGAAAATCAGAAAAGGTGACAACCAAATAATATAGGTGAAGGGCATTCCTTGTGCTACCTACCTCACAAGTTTCATGTGCTGTCAACGCAGACACCAAGAGATATCAACCTTTATTATTATTTTATTTATTTTCATAAATTAAATTAATACCATTTAAGTGGGCCCTTCTCAAAAGTTATTTTTTATTTTTTTGGATAATCATATATTTCGCTAGAAATGTTTAAAATTTTAATAAAAAAACATATCATCCTTATCATCGACATCATCACCATCACCGGTATCGCCATCATCATCATCATCATCTCGATTACATGGTGTTACATGCACTCATCCAATTCTATGTAAAGTCATGTAATCGACTCTTCCTTTTTATTATTATTATTATTACTAGAGGGACGCCAGGTGTGTTGTAAGTGCACCTTACACATGGCACACTCTTAAGAGTTCACTCACTGTATAGATGTTTAACCCATCTCTTGGTAGATCTACATAACAAAATTCACTTGACTTGTAATTTCTGTCCATTGGATTAGTATTTTTCATTTTTTATTTTTAACCATGAATTTTGACCATTATTTAGAAGAAGTGGCACGCTATTAGATACCATGCACTGACCATATAGGTGTTTGGCCCATCCTTACGTGGACCTACATGCAAAAGATTAGCCTGATTAGCGATTTCTAAGCATTCGATTGAAGTTGTTTTCATGGGTTGACGGTACATTTTTGTCCAATTTTAATCAACATTTTTTTTTGCAAACATTGAATTTTGACACCAAATAATATGTCACGTGACTCACGCTGCACGTAGTCCATCAGCAATATTAATGACGAAAGCCTGTAATAAAAATATTTTCTTGTGAAAAGAATTCACTTGAACGCATTTTACAATAAGTTGAATAGTATAAAACGTATAATAACCAAAGCATCCTTAAAGAGTTTGAAAAAACAAAAAAAAAATTCAAAAAGCAAACTAAGGGCATTTTCAAAATATTGAAGATTGGGGTGCATAATGTAAGAAAGGGCCTTCTCTCCTTAATAAGTAGAACAGAGGTCAAGGGGGATATTACTAAAGTTTGAAAGTATAAAGACGTATTACTTACGACTTTCGAATATCGGGGGATTTAACTTAGGTCATTATGAAAGTCTTGACTATATAAAATCTCAATAGTTTTTCTAATTTTTTATAATCTATTGAAGCCATGGTTTAAAAAAACGGATGTTATAACAAAAATAACAGCCGTTATAACAGATTCATACCTCCCCCGTTATCTATGTACAATTTTAACGCTCTGAAAATAATGACCGTTATAACGAAAATAAAGTAGTGATAGACAAGGGCCTTATTGTTGAGGAATGACCCTTTGTGGACCCCTACCTGCTTTTCTAATTAACTACGAAAGTAGACAATTATATTAGAGTGATGTACCATTTTTGTGATTATCTATTACTACTTTAAAGCCAAAACCTAGGTTGGGGCATGACGCTCACACAACACTCACCTTCACACGTTGTTCAGCATGCCACGCCCGCTCAATACTTTGCCGAGACTTATACTCGTGGCCTATTAGGATTTTCTGCTCTGATACCATGTTAATTAACAAGTTTACTCTAAAAGCTTAAGCTATTAGAGGGAGTCGTAATTATGTATATCAAAAGGTCCGCGAGTCTAACAGAAGCAGAGTGCTGGCCACACAACCAAAGGCCTGATTTCGGCGAATTGTGAACCTGTTGTCGGGGGGACATGGCGCTATGAGATTATCTTTATATGACGAAATCCGAATTCAATCAATCGGATTCTCTTCGACAATCCAAATAATTTCGGTAGTAGAATATTTTCTAAACGGGGCCCATTGATATGGGTTCAAGAATTATTTCATTTCAAAGGGAGAGATCTGGTCTGACTGTGCACTAGCACATAAAATGCCAGTTCATCAAGACAGGGTTGGACCCACCAGTCAAATCTGTCCATATCATTTTTGTCTTCTTTACTGCATTCGAGACTAGAAGTGCATGTGCAGGATCAACATTTGCACATTCAGATAAGCATATAGGTTTGTCACTTGGCTAATTTTTTGGTTTTTTTTTTGGTTTCTGCCTCCAATCGCTATAATAAACAAATAAATCCCATGTTCCCTGAATATCACCGTGTCTTGCGCTCTTTATGCTTCTGAATGTCTCTACACATGCACTGGATACTATTCGTTGGTTCCACATGCATTACGTCCAATCCAATCCACATTTTAAACTGCACCCCACATGCTAATCAGAGGGATCCTATCATCCTAACCATTCACTCAATCATTGTTCGAAATCTTGGGTTCGGTGGGCTCCAATCCTGATCCTGATCGGTTCGATCCAGAACGGGATTGGCGCATCTCACTCGAGACAATGTGAGACTTCTTTAGGAACCAGTGATGTCGGACGAGACGATCCATTAATGCCAATTCCGATCCGGATCGCCCAATCCAAAATTATGGGATGGGCCGAGACTTCAAACCATGCGCTCAATTGCTCTTTTCATCATTGCTGCAACAGTGAAGAGGGCCTAGAAATATTGCCACATTGTTGGATTTGTTGTATTTGTACACCGGTAAATTAATGTTTTAATCAGCGGCGGCCGTGCTTGGTATCCTGTCTGTAGTTTGCAGGAAAATGTTTGTAGGCAAATATTTGAGTGGCTTGCAAACATTTGTTGAGAAAATATTTGTATGGTTGGTGAAGGGAGAGCTGTTTGCCTATTGTTTGCAGCTGTTTATATTTTCTTTTTTGTGCAAAAAAAGTAGACGACTTTTTGGTAAACATAAGTGGGTCTAGTGCAAATATTTGTTAGATGTTGGGCCACCAAGCACACCCCAAATGCCGCAAACGTTTGCGTGCAAAGATTTGTAGTGCTACCAAGGACGGCCATAACGCTACGGTTGTAACGGCTGCGTCCACTCACCCCTCTATTAAATAAAAATGGATATTTGCAGCAATTTTTTCAATTTCATGGATCAAATATTTTTTTTTCTGGAGATGGAAAGCAATTTCATGGATCAATGATCCAGGCTTCTTCTCTGCACCTAAGCGGATTTCCTACAAATGCTTGATCAGATGGTCAGGTTTATCACAACCCAAAAACGAGTGGCTTTTCAGCATTTTACAAGACAAAAGGGCAATCAACTTTTCGTACACGCGGAACTGAGGACCATGTGCGGAACTGATGATCATGTGTGCAACGTGAGTAGAACTTTGCTGAAAGTTAGCAGTCAGCAAAGTTGCTGACCACCCATAATATGAGCCACGTGGCACATTCTTAGAGTATGTTGACCGTATGAACATTTGTCCAGTCCATTCTTAATACTCTCAAGAATGGAAGAAAATAACTTCAATACAGGACAAAGTTAGTGAACTTAATAAAGATGTTCAGAGAAGAGAGATCGAGATCCGCTGTGTATTAGATATAATAGTATTATTTTTTTCTTTCGTAGTTGAGTGGTGGTATAACTACAGTGACCGATGTACTAAGAAAAACATGTAATAGGAATTGGAGTCTGTACTTTCTCCCTTATCTACTTAAAGCCTCGAAACAGATTTTCTACGAAGAGGTTAGACCAATTGGACTGCATCCACTACAATATGAGGTATTGAACTCGTAATCTATTAGATAGAAGAGATGAAGAAGAATATTATAATCCAATTACTCCGATGACATCCTTAAAAAGTAATGGCGAGAAATGCTTAAAAAAGAGAGGACTTGTTATGATTGAATGAATTTATTGAAAGTTGAGATGATAATCTAGCATAGCATCGGAGTTATGGTTCAAATGATGGTAGTAATGGTGGTGTTGATGGATATGGGGGAGATAGCGAAAATGGGAGAAATGAAGGCGATGGTGGTGTGGGGTGGAAGTTGAATGGTTAAGGGAGGTTGTTTGGGTGACACAAACCCTAGATGAAAATTGGATTGAAATCTCGATATCAGAGTTCCGATTGGCCGTCGCCAATCCCAATTCGGATTGGTCTGATCTGACGTGATCCATAGTTGTAATCAACACCTTTCCATTAAATCAAATTATCCAACAAAGAACCCCCATCCTTAGCTATAACAGAATATTTATCTTCTCTCCGGACCCACAACCCATCTACAAAACCCATGACAATGCTCCTTAGCCTCGACCAAAGCTATTCTAACACCAAGAAGCTGAAGAAGATTTTATACCATTAAAAATGCTTCCCACTTTGTAATATTTAGTTAGAAGTTGAACCCCAATGTGGGAGTTCAAGTTTTGTTGAATTCTCAATGTGACCTTTAAAAGAAAAGCCATATTTGCTTCGCCAAATGTGGATTTACATAGGCCCTGCTTGGTTCACAGCAAATTGAGTGCAATGCTCTCACTTGCCACAATTTTTGGATTGCATGTGATCGGTTGGAGGCGTGCAAGTGGATTCCAAGCCCTTGCAAACTCCTTAACAACATAGATGCAAGCAAGTGCAGCCCAAAAACCGATGCAAGTGGGTGCATTGTATTTCAGCCTAGCAATTTGGCCCGTCGGGCCGGGCTCATCTGGCCGGACTCATCAGGCCTGATGTATAGTGCGGGGCCGAGCCAGGCTCGTGGCCCAGGACCCGGGCCAGGCCAAATTAATTTTTCATGTTAGGTGGGGTAAATACATAAAAAAGTGAAAAAAAAAAAAAAAGGTTAAAAAAATGGGCCATTTTGACGGGCCTGGCCGTGGACCGGGTTGGGCCTGATAAGTGTAAACCCAAGCCAGGCCAGCCCCGGAGAAACGATGGACCATGCTGGCCCGACCTGGTCCGGGTCGCAAACCAAATTGCCAGGCTGAATTGTATTAGCTTAACATTTTTTCTTCCAAAAATCATTAATAATAATAATAATAATAATAACAACTGTGATTATTTTATTATTATTTTTTGCTTTTTTATTTTTTATTTTATTTTAGTTTTCTATTTTTTTATATAGTTGGTCGGGGCCACCTAACCCCAAACTTTCCCCTCCAAAAAATAATAATAATAATAATGAAAACAACCATTGTTTAAAAAAACGGCGTTTAAATGGCCGTTAAAATGGTAATGACCCTAGCCCATTACATTAAAAGCCGTTTTTACACTTCGAAAAAAATGGTCCTTTTTTTTTTTTCATTTTAACGGCCATTAAAATCCATTAATTTTCCGTTAAATTTTTTTATCTATTTAATTTTCAATTTTGAATTTCAGCGCCATTTTTTCCGTTAAATTCCTCTCTTTTTTTTTTTTTTTCATTTTTGCCCCTGGCCATTTCAATCCTTTTTAACGGCCATTTTAACGGTGACGCCCCATGTTAAAACGGCCTCCTTTAAACCTTGAAAACAACATGATAACAATAATAATATTATTGTGTATTTTTTTTTTATAAAATCAAGAAATAAAATAATCCATGGCATTCTTTTGCAATGCACAACCAACCAATCAGCTAAACTTTGTTTGCATCTATTTACAGGGCGTGAACCAAACAGTTGTAGGGCATGAACCAAACAGTTGTAAGTGGCTTGCATTGTAAGTGAGTACAACACAAATCGCTACATTTGCACTACAGTGCAAATACACCCAAGTGTAGCGAGCAAAGCAGGGCCATAAAAAGTCCCAATTTGTTAGTCAAAGAACTGCTTTTTGGATCCATTTCAACTGACTGATCAAAGCATCCATTTGAGAGCACACTTTTTTTGGGAATAAAAAGGACTACATAAGGTAAGTAGGAATAGCCAAAGCCACTAGTTTGATCATAGTAGTCATACCTGCCTGTGCCTGGGATATGAATATCTGTAATGTTTCTTTTTAGCAAGCATGTGTTACAGGAGATAATAGTAGATCACTCAATGTCAGTTTAAAAACTGCATAAGTTCCTTGTGTGGTGAAACACAAGTCAAAGCCTCCTTTTATTTCTCAAGGAAGACTACATCTGCTTAGCCATCCTAGAAAACACTTCAGACATTCGGGGGTGGCCATATCTTACCAAATAACTCCTCCACACGCTTTGCTTGATTAACGTACCCTTCAAGTCCTGCTGCCAGCAGCTCTTCAGCTGCAGGCCCCATAGCTGATGCGAAGGTCAATTGGTCCCATTTCACAAGCTGTAAATGGAGAGAAAATTAGATAATTGCACATGATAACACATCCCCTCAACAAAGGGAAGGCTTCAGTACTTGTTGGGAAGCTACGAGTAGAACTTGTTTCACAAGATGTTGTGACGGAAGCTGGTCACAGCACTCAATACGAGCCACGTGGCATACTATTAGAGGACGCTGACCGTATGGATGTTTGGCCAGTCCCTCGGTGGACCGGTACACAAAAATTCAGCCTGATTAGTGATTTCTAACCGATTCGATTGAAGTTATTTTCATTGCTTGATTTTAACGGTAGAAATTTGAGCATTATTTGGGTGCAAAAATCCAAAGGTTGTAAATACTAATCAGGCGGATTTTTGGTTTGTAGGTCCACCGAGGGACTGGCCAAACATCCATACGGTCAGCGCCCTCCGATCATATGCCACGTGTCACAACATCTTGTGCACAAGTTTTACTCGGAAGCTACTGCCCATTTGAAGTGTTGACAAAATAGGTAAAATGTTGACAACTACATTCATAATTCCGAAGACAATTTACAGAGAGAATTTATGATGGAGCTGGTTCTATCATTTTCAAGAAAGCAGGCACAACACACTGCACATGTGGTCAACCTATGCATCAATCTAAAGGTTTCCATGGTAGGAACCTCTTAACAGGCCATAGTTCAAACCGTTGGGATAATCTTTACTGTATCATGCAATGGCTCATCCAAGTGGTGGCACATTGACTGACCAGTCTGCGTTGGTGCATAGGTTGGCCATAAATACTGTGAGTGTAAGTTCTGTCACATGTAACACGTCAGTGCCTGGCAGCACTGAATATGACAGTCAATGAATAACCAGTCTCCATCAAATGTCCTCTCCTATAAATGACATAATACCCGTAACACAATTAGTGGTGTGTTCCCTATTGTTTTGGTCACAACACCAAAGCAAACCTTCATGTTTCCAAGGAAGATAGGAAGCTAATAAAAAGAGCTTCAGACCTCTTCTTCTCCGAAATTGTAGCCCATGGCAGAGTTGGGGGATAGCCTCCTCACAAATGAGTATTTCTCATCAGGAGAGGTAACTGATTCTTTGAGTGACTGCAATATCTTTAATGGTGCAATAATGTAATCAACCCTGTCAATTAGGAAGAGAATTAGGTATGCGCAAAACAGGATCATTCAATATAATTCAACAAGCCAAATATTCTCAATCGAGTAACTTCAAGGTAAGTAAATATACCCCAGAAGGTTGAATAAATCCTGCTTGTTCCGAACTGCTGCTGCCATCAACTTCGATTTATGTCCATATTTGTGAATATAATTATATGCCTTGGTTACCTGCAATCATGAAGAATACATGCTGAACTCTGAACCTCATTATAGGCAGATTATTCCTGGGAATTGTAAAGCACTTGGAAATAGAACTTAAAAAGCATATCAATCATGAATGAAGACTTAAAGACTACATCAACAATTAGGAACTAACCAAAGCCAACCCAGGATCTTCTCCTCTTCTGCAAGCAGCTTCTATCTCAGGGTCACCAGAATGATTGCGAGCCCAATCCTGAAGAACAACCTTGTTTATAATGCTCCTTATTGAAGATTTGAAATATAATATGCTTATGGACAGAAAAATTACCCTAACGCGACCAACAAAAATCTGAATAACAGAAGCACCAGCTTGAGCTGCAGCTGCTGCTTGAGGAAAGCTGAGGAAGCATGATCAGATCATCACATAAAGGAAGAGGTATTCAGAAGTGCTATTCGAATTTAGATTCACATAAGATGATAAATAGAGGGGAAGAAATTAATCACCACAGACTGTTAACCACAGCATGACCGAAAAGCCATAGAATATGAACCATAGCCCCTCACTTAATAATTACGGAAGGACCTGAATCATACAATAGCACTCCAATCTCATTCATTCTTTAACCAAATTTCTAATACCAATATATTACATAGAGATATCACAGAATACGATATGCATAGGTGGAAAGGTAACTCTTATTAAGAGCAATTTTTCTAGCTTACCCATCCACTATCTATCCTTATTTTCCATTCCGGCTAGTGTGTCTCTTAGTCTGGAAAATCTTATGAGAGAGTTACTGTGGCAAGGGAAGCAAGATACCCATAAGTTTCATCTGGTGGAGTGGGAGAGTTTGCAAGTCTAAGGAAGAGGGTGGTTGGGGTTCAACACCTTAGAGACATGAACGAGGCGCTGCTAGGGAACTGGTTGTAGAGGCTTGGGGAGGAAGAGATAGTTTGTGGAGGATAGCGATTGGTAGCAAATTTGAGGTTAGGCAAGATGGGAGGAAAAGCAACCCAATTCTATCTTCCAACAGGAATGGCTTGTGGAAGGGTATTTCGAGATTGCTAGTGAGTTTTGGAAGGGGGGACAGTTTAAAGTAGGGAGGGGTGATAGGATTCGCTTCCGAGAAGACCCTTGGTATGAGGAGGAATCTCTTCAGGTTGTTTATCCTTCACTTTATTAAAGGGGACAAGGTTCAAGACCGTATTATTAGTAGAGAGGGAAATATTTCTTGGAACTTTGGGTTTAGGAGAAACATCAACAATTGGGAAATGAAAGTCTCGCTTCTCTTTTGTCTCGGGTTGGGGATGGACCTTTGGAGAGGTTGGAGTTGGATAAGAAACTTTGGAAGTGGGATCCCAAGGGCACTTTCACAGTTAGATCTTTTTTCTCTCATTTAGTCTCGTGAGGCCAGAGGATGTTTCCAGCTAACCTAGTTTGGGGGGCCCTATCCCTTCTAAAGTGAGTTTTTTTTGTGTGGACAACAATGCTAGACAAGATTTTTGAGTGGATCATTTGAATGGTAAGAGAATGATGATGTCAAACAGATGCGTTTTGTGCAAGTTTGGGTCCGAAACAGTGGATCACTTATCCATCATCCATTCTCTTTTGAAATGTGACAAGTTTCCTTCTTTCCTTTTGGCATTGCTTTTGTGGTTCGTGAACACATGATGGGTTTTGTCCAAGGAAGATTTCTTTGTCAGATTCTCCCATTCGCCATTATGGGGTAGTTTGTAAAGAGAGGAATTCTTGCATTTTTAAAGGGAAGGAAGAGGATGTTACTAGGGTAGTGTTGAGAGTTAAAGTCCTATTATATTTCTGGTCTTCCCCAAAGCTAGAGTCTAGAGGGTGTTTTTTTTTATACTTGTGTTTAGATGGGATGATTTGATAGGAGATTCCTCTCCTACTTGAGATGTATATATCCCTTTTGTTGGCTGTTTGTGTGGGGTTTTCTTTGTTTGTATTTTTGTTGTGATTTAGGTTGTAACCAAAATAGAAATATTTAAGAGAGAGAGATATGGAGAAGGAAGAAGATGGAGATATTATAGAGAAGGGGAGAGAGTTGAACTTATTATTCAAGCTCTCTCTCACTCATATATATAAGAGATGGGATTAGAGTCTAACTACAACACAAAGAGGTGGGAAAGTCCCACCACAACATAAAGTTCTAGTGGTGGGAGAGTCCCACTACAACATAAATTCCTAGTCGTGGGTTAAGTGGTGGGCCCACTCAACCCACGTACAAAGTAAAAAAGAAGGCCCACGTGGATAGTGGGACGCAGCCCACTAAAGACCCCCACGTGACAACCCACGTGGGGTGCAACATAACTTCCAACACTCCCCCTCAAGCTAGTAGGAGATATCCATCATGCCCAGCTTGCCTTTTAAAGTATGAAGAATTGTCTTGTTCAACCCCTTTGTAAGTATATCTGCAGCTTGCTCCTGAGTTCTTACATAGGGTGTGCAAACTAGTAGAGACGAAAAATGCAAACCAATACTTATGTGAGCAAAGGCAAATATGGAAGTAGAAGTCGGGCCATTGAGTTGGGTCCTCATACGGCGAAAACGCTCATGATCTGCAGGAGAGAACGAGTCCATTTCTCCAGAGGAGGAAGATGCAGGAGGTGCAGTGTCCTGAACGACTGAGTGTGCCACAGAAGATCCTGGTCGAGCTGTAGGACACTGGCGAGAATTGGATCCTTGTCCTTGTCCCGAGGGACGCCCATGTAGCTCCCAGCATGTGTCTCAGATATGGCCCAGACAACCACAATGGTCACACTTGGGTCGTTGCCGTACTTCACCCCGTACTTCACCGGGCTTCTGCCAACCCAATTTCTGTCCCTTCTAATACGTAGAAGCAAGTGCAGATCGATCCATAGGTTCGCTCCCATGATGGATATAAGCATACACCTGTGCCAGAGAAGTGGGGGAGGGATCCATGCCGAGAATCTAAACACGAGCTCCCTCGTAGCTAGGATGAAGGCAGGAGAGGAACTAGAAGATCCGGAAACGTTCAACCATTGACTTGAAGGACTTCACATTAGATGCACACACGGGAGAGTAACTCTGATAGTGATCGATCTTTTCCCATTTGTTCCGAAGAGAAGCATAATAGGTACCGAGTGGTAGCGCCCCCTGTCGAAGGCATACAATCTCTTGCTCTAACTCATAGAGCTTAGAGAAGTTTCCCACCTGGGAATATGTTTGAGAGACAACATCCTAAACATCTGTGGATGTAGGTAGAAACATGAAGCCCTTGCTGATTTAAGCTTGCATCGATTGAAGAAGCCAAGACATCACGGTTGAATTTTCCATCACCCATCCCCGGTGAGTGTTGTTAGTCGATCTGGTTCTTTAGCAACACCGGTAAGGTATTCACTATAACCACAGCCCCTGATGTATATAAGAGCTGATGTCTTCCATTCCAGATAATTAGTGCCATCGAGTTTCACTATGGTGATGCACAGCTGAGGATTATGATCTCCATGAGAACCGTGTGGAAGAGAACTACCTACAGGGGAAGAGGCCGTGCCGCCGGATGAAACCTTGGAAATACTCATCGGAGTGAGACCACGGTGAGTAACAGGTTGCAGATATGAGTCCCAGAAAAAACTCGAAAGAGGATTCAGAGTAACCCCCAGATACTCATATCCGGGAGATTTTCCAGAAATTAGGGTTCAAATGGCTAGAAAAGAATCGAACAAAAAATCTGGCAATCCCTAGAGGGATTCTAGAGGGGGCGGCAAGGCTGAAGGCACCTAGAATTGTGTGAATCCCGAAAAAATAAAAAAACCAAATTTCACGGAGTACGGGCCAATTTTTGGAAATTGCTGCTCTGGAGGTCAGAAAAATGCAGAATAAATTTTTGACAATCCCTTGGGGGATTATGTAAGGGCCGGTTAGGGTAGTAGCACCTAGGGTGGTGCGAATCCTGAGAAAAAACGTAATCTCCGATTTTCCTTGAAAATCGTGTTGGCCGAAAAAAATACTGAACTAGCTTGAGAAGAAGATAAGGGCAGGATTCCTGATACAGTTGAAAAAGAAAACAAACCAGGAACTCAGATCCTCTGGTGCTTTGCTTCAGAGTAGATCCACGGATCGCACAGGAAGAGTCTGCGATTTTTTCAAAAACTTTTGCCAGCTCCGGTCACCCACATAACTATCTTAGATTGATATGGGGGCTCTAGGGGACAGGACACATGCCCTAAAGCAACCATGCTCTGATACCATGTTTTGATTTAGGTTGTAACCAAAAGAGAAATATTTAAAAGAGAAAGAGATATGGGAAAGGAAGAAGATGGAGAGATTACAGAGAAGGTGAGAGAGTTGAACTTATTATTCAAGCTCTCTCTCATTCATATATATAAGAGATGTGATTAGAGTCGCACTACAACACAAAGGTGGGAGAGTACCACTACAACTCAAAGAGGTGGGAGAGTCCCACTACAACATAAAGTCTTACTCATGGGTTAAGTGGTGGGCCCACTCAACCCACGTACAAAGTAAAAAAGAAGGCCCACGTGGGTAGTGGGACACAGCCCACTAAAGACCCCCACATGACCCACTTAAAGATCCCCACGTGGGGTGTAACATAACTTCCAACAATTTTGTGGGGTTTCCCCCCTTTCTTAATATACTTCTTAATTATCAAGAAAAAGAATAATTTTTCTACTTAATAAAAGGAAATGTTATCTTGAGCAATCTTTGTAGACTTCAGAGTCTCAGACCTCATCCTAAACAAATGATATGATTTCGTTGGGAATATAGGAGAAGAGATCTCAAACAGTTATAACTTGAGCAAATCTTTCAACGTGGAATTCTTTGAGGATGATAAATATACGAGTGGAATGACCATGCAGGATATGGCGGAGAGTGCTTGTAACTATCTCATCTAACATATCCTCACCGAGTTGCAATTTTGGTACATTCATACATGTAAGATAGTTCATGCAAGATAAATAAAGTACGCCTTTTCTTTTTCCTTTTCATAAGTAAGAAGAGCGTTAAGAGAGAGATTTGAAAAACACATTCCCAATGTACAAAAAATTAATACACACCAAATCTAGCCCATGTATCAGCTTGATCATTGGTGCAACAATGAGTGAAACCAGAAACAAATATCTAACCCCGAAGTCAAGTGCCCAGTTCTGTCCAGAGCTAACGAGCCTCAAAGGTCCCTAAAAACGAGTAGCCAACAAAGAAATAGCACGAAAATTAGTTACTTACAACTCCAGGGACTTGACCCTTCCTAAGTGCTAAAACCTCCACCTTTTTAGAGTCTTTCTCTCCAACAAGACTCCAGCAGACATTCAGTGTAGCAGAATTCATCTCCAAATATACTGCTATGATCAGCCAGACTGGGCTAACAAAGCAAACAACCATTTTGATTGATGTTATTGTATATGTAGTTGATATTATTTATCTGTATGCGTATGCATGAGCACCATCCATTATAAATATAGGAAAGAGATAAAATTTGCATATTAATTGCTTTTTAACCTCAGATTCTAGTTTATTTTTATAACATTTTTTTTTGATAAGTTATTTTTATATCATTAGTTAAAAGTTAAAACCATGTTACACTAAAATTAGTTTTTGGTCTCCATAAAAAGGCATAGCCAGATGACAAACTTAATTATTATTTCAGGCAAATTATTGCAAGACAATTGGAAGAAGATGAATTTGCCTTTACCAGATTTTCAATTTTAAAGTTAGACCCAAGTTACCCGCCCAAAAGAAAGACTTTTTTCTTTGAAGTAAAAGAATGAGGGGGAAACGTAGGAGAGAAAAACACAAAAAGACAAAATGGAGGCCTCACAATATAATCATCCTTTGCAAATACCTGTAAACAAATGTCAAGTGTGTCTGTATGCCTTCAGATTCCAGCAATCTTGAGGCCTCTATTCCCTAAATGGAAGACCAAGAGTTAATGAGGCAGAAGGGGATGAAAATGAAACACCAACCTACATGTATCAAATCTCTTTAGTTTCTTGTGAAAGGAAAACTAGGAAAATAACCAACTCAAACATTTTACTTCCTTGGATACTTACTTGCCAAGTTGAAGGAATTTTGAACAGCAGACGCTCCAGAGGAACCTCTATGTCAGTGTACAACTTCAACAATTCATGCACCTAGAAGTTTATGATGCAGTACATCATATTAAATAAGTACTGGGGTTTGAATTGTCCAACAAAATATGCTTGGTAAGTAAGCTGGCCAGAATATACCAACATCTACGCCAATTTAGAGGTTATCAAATCACATATTCACATACATTTGCAGGAACCAGTTTGCCGGTATTTTACAATCATAATTAGATTTGACACATCATTAATGCTTGATAGTAATGATTTCCATTTTTATTTCAGGCAAATTCTGTAGGATACAAAGCCTAAAATATGTTCCAAACTTGACTCACCATTGACAATCAATTTTGACCACGAGACATGGTAAAGCAACTAAACTAAAAACAACACTCACATTGGTTGAGATGAATAAAAAAGTGTGGGGGTAGTACTAAAGGTATGCCAGGTGTGCTAAGACAATGCAAAACCTGAGATATGGAGATTTGATTATACAGGTGCTAGAAGCATGCACATAACTGTTTATATATTCACAAGTAACGAAAAAATAGTGCAGAGTTTTTGTTTACACTGCAGAGCCAGTCCCAAGCCCGGATAAAGGAGGATGATTACATCAAGTCAATAGCCGGTGTAAAAATCATGTTAAATCCTTCACACGAATCTGAATTTATTTATAGAATATGTGTGGTGTAGATGAGGATGTTGAGATGGATGAGTGGAAAAACGAACCTATTAGAGAAAGTTGTAGCACGAAAACTAGAAAGACAAAATCAGAAATGATCACATTCGAGGAATCAAGGAATAGCCCCAATAGCAAATAAAATAAATGAAAGTCAGTTGAGACAGTTTGGGCATGTACATCAAAGACCAACAATGTCACCAGTGAGAAAGAGCGCTTTGGAGCAAGTTGAAGGCCATAAAAAGGAGATAAGGCTGAAAATGCCATGGATGGAGGTAGTAAGAAAAGATTTGCAGACATATCTTTGACAAAAGACAGCTTCGAACAGAGTCGAATAATGGAATACGATTCATGTTGCTAACCCCAAACATTTGGGATGATGATGATGTGATTGTACTGAAAATGCCCCATACAAACTAATTCACCTCCAAAACATGAGGGTTTATTTGCCAAAAATCAACCCATATGCATATAAACAGCCAAGGTTGAAGATTCAACAAAGGACTATTCAAAATGGTTTACCTATAATTATGAGAAAATAGGGTGTCATACCTACGCTTGTACATGATACACATCCAACACAATAATAAACATCTTGATGAAGTATCCATGTGTAATGTTGGGCCTGCAACACTGTAATGTTAGGATCTCAGATATAATGGCGATGTATACAATCACATCTATGTGTGATCGTTCTCTCCACATCCATACAAGCCATTCCAAAGGACAAAATCGATGTAACAAGGACACTCCATTTTCCAAGAATTTTTCGTGTTGAACACCGTATCATTTTGACATGTTAGATATATACCAACACACTTTTTTTCAAATAAATCTTAATTTAATATTCAAATATTTTGTTTTCAACTATTACTCACCGTGTTGCTCAGCCAACACTCTGTGTCGTTTTCACCGTATCATATCTTTTTTGCTTTAGTTATAGAAGAGTGAATGCTCATATCCCGGATGAGGTCCCTTGGTATGAGTTATTTGCAAATGACATAGTATTAGTTTACAATACTAGACAAAAGGTAAATGTAAAACTAAAACTTCAGAGGAATGCTTTGGAGTCCAAGGGTTTTAATTAAGTCAAACTAAGACTCAGTATATGGAATGTAATTTTAGTAAAGACGCACCATGGTTCAAAGTCGATGGTTTCGTTTCGGTTTTGGTCACGGGCGAAACCGAAACGTTTCGGTAGTTTCGGCGGTTTCGGCCCGAAACTTGGTGAAACCAAAGTAAAGGAGAGTTTCGGCAGTTTCGGGAGTTTCGGTCATAGTTTCGCTAGTTTCGGTCCGAAACTTGGCGAAATCATATTAGAAAGTTCAAAAAATTCTAAAAAATAATGAAACTGAGGCCGAAACTGAGATCGAAACTGAGGCCGAAACTACCGAAACTGAAGTGAAACTACCGAAACTTAAGCGAAACTTAGTGGTTTCTGATACAAACCCGTATCTTGTCTCAGCTTATAGTGGAACCAAAACGTTTCGGGCGAAACGTTTCGGTTTTGGCCGAAACTTTAAACCATGAGACGCACTGCCAGTTAAAATTGACAACCAATGGATACCCTAAAGGAACCAATTTCGTCATCTTGGTTCCATTGTTCACAAGGATGGAGAGATTGAGGAGGTCGTTGCCCATGGAATTAGAGCTGGGTGGTTAAACTGGAGATCTGCTTCCAGAGTGTTATGTGATTGACACGTTCCAATCAAACTAAAAAAAAGGTTCTATAAGACGGCAAAAGCACCATCAATGCTTCATGGAGCAAAATGTTGGGCATTCAAGAAACAACATGTTCATAAAAGGATAGTAGCCAAGATGGGGATGTTGAGATGGATGTACGGAAAAGACTAGGAAATGATTCGTGAAAATATTGGAGTAGCCTCAATAGGTGAAAAAATAAGAAAAATTCGATTGATATGGTTTGGTCATGTACAACGAAGACCAATGATAACATTAGTGAGGAGGAATGTGCAAGTCGAAGTGTTTAAAATGGTGAGAGGAAGGCCAAACTAGACGTGGATTGAGGTTTTGACAAAAGATTTTAAGAAACTTGCCTTAACAGATGAACCGGCTTTAAAAATTAAATGGAGAAATGGGATCTGTGTAGCCAACCCCATATCGTTGGGATAAGGCTTACAACGATGATGAGCTATTATTTATATATTGGTTATATGCTTTTGGCGTATGTTAGCGTATTTAAATACATTCTTTCCATATGATATGCTTAACATGAACAAAAGTATGTCAAAAATATATTGCCCAACATATGGAATTAACTTTACAATAATCTTTTGTGTACCAAGTTAGTGCGTCCGACCTATGGTACCCGGATACTTGAAGTTCATTAATGATCGATCAACAGAGGGAATGGAATGTCAGAATTGGGACGCCTGGACTCGGTGTCTCAGGTTCCATTGGTTGGTAGGTCCTCATGTTAGAAGAGGCACTAGAAGTTGTACTTAGCATCTATTGAGCAACTTTGTTTCATACGATGCCTTGTTCCCTTCGTACAGAGCCTTTGTCACATCAGTTTCCACTATTCCCGTTCTCTCTTTCGTGGCAGAAGGGGTAGCATATCCTAGATGGAAAGCCACTATGGTAGAAGAAATGAAGGCCTTGGATAAGAACAACACATGGGAGCTCGTTGACTTGCAACAAGGCAAGAAATCTATTGGATGCAAATGGGTGTTCACAGTGAAGTACAAGGCTAGATTGGTAGCCAAAGGGTATACTCAGACTTATGGGATTAACTATGTGGAGACCTTTGCACCTGTAGCAAAGATGAACTCCATCAGGGTGTTGTTTTCCTTGGCAGCAAATCACGCATGGCCTTTGCATTAGCTGGATGTAAAGAATGCTTTTCTTCATGTTGATCTGCATGAAGAAGTATATATGGTTCCCCCTCCTGGATTTACCCCACCCGGGCATAGCAGCAAAGTGTGTCGATTAAGGAAAGCCCTTTATGGGCTTAAGCAATCTCCGAGAACATGGCTTGAGAGATTTACCTTAGTAGTGAAGAAGCTAGGCTACACTCAAAGTCAAGCTGATCATACACTCTTCATGAAGCACGTAGGAAAGAGTACCACTGCTCTCATAATCTATGTCGATGACATCATTCTGACAGGGAATGACCCTAACCCTAATTATCTAATTCAACTACAGTGACATACACGTTGTATGTTGGTGAGGTTAGTTATAAGTGCATCACAAACCAGTGATATTGTTACGAAAGGGTAATGTAATATGGTGTCTTCTAGTATATGTATAAATCTATTAAGTGGTAGATTGACTCACTACAATCAGAAATCAGAATATCTCCTCACTATTTATCTAATTATTTATATTTTTATATCTGCCTTCTAGCATATTCAAGGTTCCACATCCATTGAGCCTTTAAGTATCTATGACTTGGAAATTTTTAGAAGAAAAGGCTTCAATAAGTGGATCAAATTAATTCTTTTGCATCATCAAAGGAAGGCTTGGTCCCTAAAATATCGACAAGAAATTTAATAGGCCAAGTTAATTTGAATTTACAAAGATTATTCTTTCTTCTTGTGAAGTAAATTAGGGTTTTGAGATAGGAAGAGAAAGGAGAAGAATAGAGAGAGAGAAGAAGTCGAACTAGTTTCTTGAACTTACACTAGTCGACCCTCACAATCATTATATATGCTAATGTTTAATAAAGGTAAAAGTATAGAAATACCCTGTGTTAGATTAACACTCCCCCTCAAGTTGGAGCATATATATCATATATACCTAGCTTAGAACATAAGAAATCACTCCAAGTGAGATTCAATGCCTTGATAAATACATCAGCTAACTGATATTCTGAGTTCACATACAAAGTATAAATGTCACCATTTTCACCTCTCTCTACTGAAGTGGCAATCAACTTCAATGTGTTTGGTCCTCTCATGAAAAATAGGATTATAAGCAATATGGACAACTACTTGATTATCACAAAACATAGGAATAAGGAGATCAATGTTAAACAACCATTTACCCCAAAAGATCGATCCTTGGGGAAAGGCGAAACAACTATGTATACCAACGAGTCGTCAGGCTAACACAACACGTGCCTGGGAACACACACTCCGCTGGAGACTTGAACCCGCGACCTCCCAGGCCTTATGGCTCTAATACTTCCATCGGGCCGCTCAATCGATAATTGAGGGTTTTCCACTACTTGGTTGTGAGATCTAGCCTTTGAAACATCTCAGTTAATTATCTGCTAGCATATCTACATATTTGTGGTAATTGTTAGAGTAGTTTTATATTTTCTTATTACTTGTGATATTTTATTTCTGATATTTGCACCTCATATAGGCTAGTTCTCATCATCCTGCATCACCAACACTAGGTCAAGAAATCCTTCACCAAACTGTCTTTCTTGTTGGAAAGATTGAATAAAAACGAAAATCTTTCTTTAAGCGGAGAATAGCTACACCAACAGTCTAACAAAAAATGAACCTTGTCACCTTTACCCACCTTAAAGCAGATAATTTTAGAGAAGCTGGACGAAACCTTAAGAATCCCTCTCCACATGCTACAACGATAAGAAAAGTAGATCACCCCATATCTTGCAATTGTACTTAAGAGACAATCACCCGCTTCCAAAGGCCACTCTTCTTCTCCAAACCTCCAGGGCCATTACCTAGTAGGGATACATTTATAATCTTCAAATTTTTAACACCAAGACCACCCCACTTCTTAGGGGTGCACACCATTTCCCATCGAATTAAATGGTACTTGCATGAATCTTCGTTGTCATTCCACAATAAATCTTTAATCAACTTCTCAAATCTATGCATGACACTCAAAGGGATAGAAAAGAGGTAGAGATAGTAAATAGGTAAACTGGACATAATACAATAAATCGACTATCCCCCCCCCCCCCCCCCAGACAAATACCTGCCTTTTTATATGATGCAAGCCAAAACACTCAATTAACGGGTCCCAAAGAGCCTTGAAACCATAGCTAGACCCCGAAAGCAACCCAAGGTAGGTAGTCAGGAAGCAGTCAACACCACATCCGAAAATGCCTGCCAAATCCGAGATATCCTCCACCACCACCCTCCCCCCACACACCAAACACCTTACTTTTTGCCAAATTAATATGTAACCCAAAAGCCGCCTCAAAACAACCTAGGAGACCTCTCAAGAAGCTCAACCACCCAGAAAAAGCAACATATCATCGGCAAATTGAAGATGCGAGATAGACAAGCTCCCATTCCCTAGCCAAAACCATCTTTCCATAGCTTTGAACACCATCCTCCCCAGAGCTTCTACCACCGCGATAAAGAGAAAGGGAGATAAAGGGTCCCCTAGCATTAGACCCCTCAAGCTCATGCATGATTGATGAATCAGATAACACACAATGGATCCGAATCCTAAATGACAAACATAGGCTACTAATGACAGTTGAGTTAAGCAATACATGGTAAGTAAATTCTAGCATAAATCAAAACAGAAAGACGAGTCCATGGAAAAGTTATAAAGTTCCGAAATTCCCAAAAGTACCATCCTACAAACCTAAACAATACAGAATTTGTAACAAAATCAAGGGAAACCATGTCAAAGTTTCACCCCCCCCAATACCTTCCTAACAATGCCATGTGTGTCATAAGCCAAACGAGCGTCCACTTCAGTTGAAACTCGACCAGGAACTAATCTCGTTAAATCACCCCCAACATTCACCAAAGCCTGTAAACCCCATGAGTAATTCTCATTAACATAGATGGATTCAAATATAGACAGGTTCTTCGGAATTTAACAGCAAAATTTTTTTTAAAAAATGAAAAAACAGACCTTGTTAAAGAAACAGGACAGCCGAACACCGGAATTCTCTTGTGTGTAACACTCCGAATCTGCCAGCGCAGTCTCTATAGCGCTCTACACCACAAAACATTCCACATCATATCTTTCTGAAACTAAATTCTCTAAATTTTCCTAGTAATTCAACACTCGGTGACTCACCCTAAATATCGTATCTGGGAGACTACAGATACCTAGAAGCAGCGAAGAACTAACAGTGGCAGCAGTTGGGGGAAATCTACATTTGGAATAATCACATTAAATTAGATTAGATTAGATTTCCATAATTAACATCCAATTAAGAAGATAACTGGAAATTAGTGGGAAATGTTCCCCTAAGTCGTGAAATTACCGTTCGAAATCATCGAAAACGACAGTATCAGGTACGATCTCACTGAAGCTCGAAACCGCGTCTAATTCAGAGCTAAAACCTGTAAGTAAATTCAGATAAAAAGAAATTAAAAACATTATATCCTCAAGAATAAGAAAATGGGATCTGAGAGAGAGATAGAGAACCAGTTTCGAGAGACGACGACGTGTTGCCCGTCGAAGCGCGGATTTGAGGGAATGATCTCTGAAACTTGAAGAGAACATTTGGCGCTGTTGATCGAATTGAAAACCTGGATTTTCCCGACGTGAAGAGAACTGCTGATGAAGAAGGAGATGGCAACGACACCGCCATTTCGATTCCAGAGAGCGAGAGAGAGAGACCAGTTTTCGAAACTATTGTGAGCGAACTCAGAGTAGTAGAACTATTAAGTATACTGACAATAGTAGAACTTTGCTGACGGACCAGAATATGAGCCACGTGGCATACTCTATAGATTGTTGACTGTACGGATGTTTGGCCCAACCCTACATACCGACCAAAAATTAGCCTGATTAGTGATTTCTAAGCGTTGGATTGTAGTCGTTTTCATCGGTTGATGTCTAACCGTCGAGGAGTACAATGATCCAAAGGTTTAAAACTACTTAGCAGGCTGACTTTTGGTATCTAAGTCCATTTAGAGATGGTGGCAAACATCCATACGGTCAGAGATCTTTAATAGGTTTCCACGTGGCTCAAACTGTGGTCCGTCATCAACGTTGATGACGGACTCCGTCAGCAAAGTTCTACTCCTACTAAGAGATGCTCGACAAATGGAGCTTAGCGGAGAGTAACGATACCAGAGTGTTCAATAGAAGAATTGCCCTTGTGATTTGTTGAATTATCAGAACTGCCACTCGAGCAGTAGCCGTTGTACTTAAAAGAGTAATTTTGTGGAAAAGCTTTGGCTATATTTGTAATTTCGTACAACAGAATTTCGATGTTCTCAAAGAAGGAAATATTTAAGAAACTGATGGTCTGACGGGGACGTGTCCTCGTGAGCTTCGCCGCTGCAGGGAGGACGTCAGTTTGATACTCTTATCCAATTTTTCATTTGAGAAAGTATACGACGCTTCAGTGAATATTGAGGATGATATGTTTGCCACCGGAAATCATGATCGAATGGACATGCTAAGCACCACATTCAGGAGATGAAACCCATCTTTTTAAGAAAAATCTATGATACAGACACTTCTGTATCAAAATTTTGACGCAGAAGTCCCTTAAATTGCCACAAAGTACACTCTTTTGGGCCCACTGACCTCCTGAATGTTTGGGCCACACCTCGGTCCCACACACCAAAAATCAGTCTGATTGGCGATTTCTAACCATTGCGATTTTATCACTTTTTCATCATGGGCTTGGAACAAACCCATAGACTGTTTATGAAGCCCATGATGAAAAAGTGGTGGAATATTCCTATGGCTAGAAATCACCAATCACGCTGATTTTTTGTGTGTAAGTCACAGAGGTGTGGGTCAAACATTAAGGGGGTCAGTGGGCCCAAAAGAGTGTCCTACATGGCAATTTGAAGGACTTCTGCATCATATAACAGCTCATCTTTTTATGTTCGAGACCAGGGGATCTGCTACGCCAAATAAAATGTCGTGATTAAATGATCCTAACCATCCATCATATGACTTCTTATCAATTAATGTGCTTGTACATTTCTTCTAACCAGTCCAATGGATCAAGCTGTAAAAAAAACATCAAATTGGATGAATTTTCTGTATTGAAGATCTTTTTAATGGGACCATCGTTAGATGTTTGCGATTTATACATGCATAATATGTGGATGTTACATATGTTTTAAAGACCAGACTCGAGGGATTCGCCTGTTTGCACTCTGTGCCGTGGCCGTGGATTTTGAGAATCCACTAGTGGTTTTTGGATTCTCGGAATCCACGTCTAAGAACTCTAGCATGGATTCCTATAATCCAACAACCACTGTGGGATTCTCAAAATCCACAGCCAAGAACACGAGTGAAAAGACAATCCAACACATTATGGGCCTGTTTGCTAACGCAACACGGCGGAAAAATGACATATTTGCGCGTGCTAATAGTCGTACGGGTGGGTTTGGCAGCCACTTGCCCTCGGCGAATATTTAGCCGGGCCCACATATTTGCCCTCTGCGACGGGACCCGTGTAAATATTTTCACGCCAATTATGCCGTGGTGAGAATTTTATTTTCTCGCCGGAAAATCACTATTTTCAATAAAAATTAATTTTATAATATATAAAAAAGATAAAAATGAGTTTTTTTTATACTTTGACATAATATGTAGTTCCCGCACTCGCCCAACCTATTTTTGACTTACTTTGATATGTGGGACCCACTCAAATTGAAAGAAAATGAAGTAAGCTGAAGTGAGCTAGCTCATACATGTACCAAACATTGTTAAATATTGATATGAGCAAATATTTAGCCAAGGTAATATTCGCCATCAGACCTCTTTTTCTCACGTATCAAACAGACCCTATATGGCTAAACTTTTCAAAGATTCTAGATACATTTGATTCGCTTTGTTTTCTCGAAATCGAAAATCAAAACCGACATTTTCCTCGTATTTGGTTCATTAGGATTAGGAAAAATGGGCCCCACGGTGACGGAAACTAAATATATATTCAAATCCTTCAAAATAAGAAAAGCAACTTTTACTTTTAAATAAAGAGAGTTGATTTTCTCTCTCTCTTCCTCATCCACATGCTAACTCCTCCGTAAATTGATTGTGGCTCTCTTATGGTCGCCATTAAAGACTCTTTTCCTCTTCATAATTTTTTTCCCAATGTCAACCAAGCAATGAGAAAAAGGATTCCAAGAAGTAGGATCCTAGAAAGTAACGCTTTCTCGGAAAGTTCACTTTCGAAAAACCTATTTCTTACGAACCAAACTCAGCCCCGTAAAATATGGGTACAATATGCATATTTTAAAAGAAAATATATAATCCATAAATTATATGCGTAATAATGGTATTATACATATTATTTCTATTGAAAAAATATATATTTTCAATGCAAAATTCACCATTCTTTTTATTTATTTATTTTTTTTTTGAGTCAGTCTAGAGTTACACCCACCCATTTCTTAAATCTAGTACTTATAGTCGAGCCCACCCCATTTCCAGAACCAAACACACAACCTTTTGTCCGGTCTACCGTGGGGTAGCATTTTCCTTCAAATTCCCAAAACAGTCATGTGCTGGCGAACCCAAATAAAATGGCTGGAGACACTTGCAGCTGTGTTAATAGGCCATCCTTATCCTATGGGCTTTTAGTCTGGACCTGCTAAAGGGCTTGCTTTTAGTATGGTCTTATATTTAAGGTGTAGTAATATTATGGCCAGATTTTGGCTTTAATTAGGTGAAAATAAGGTTAGACCCGCTCAAATAAAATGGGCCCAGCCCATGATACTTATTTTTAAATCAGGCTCGGGCCTAACAAGCCCGTCACAGGTGGGACCAGACTTCGGCTTAACTACTTATGTTTCTGGTTGGGGTAGAATCTGATCGAGCCCAAACTTTGCCCACTAACACCCCCTAAGCACATCACCCCCTAAGCCCAAAGTAGCTCTGGACTGTTTAGGAATTGATTATCAGGTAGGAGTGACTTGGCCCAACTTCAAACCCAATAACAATATCTTTGTCTTGGATTGAATTGTTCTTGCTCCCGGACTGAATTGTGTCAAGAACAATCTAAAAACTGATATGAGCCAAATGATAAATTGTTCAGGGTATTCCATTTGTATTTCTATCTCAGGTATGTGGGACAAGGCTACTTGTGATTGAAAAGGGTTTGCAGCTTAACAGAGGTTACTAAGATGAACTTTGTAACAAATGCAATTTTATATTTATATAAATAAAAATAAATAGATTTCCATAGATGAACCTTGGGAACAAAATTGCAAAAAAAAAAAAAAAAAATGATTAATACATTTGGAGATGTAAACATCATCAACCAAGCCAGAGCTGGGGGGGGGATTAAAAAAAGAGGGGGGGTTTTACAAGGAGGTGGGAGAAAGCTTTAGACCCAAAAATAAAAAATAAACACAATTGACATCCAACTTGAATACGAACACCTCCTTAAACAGCCACCCACCTTGATTTATTTGTGGTTAGGAACTTCCAGATCACAGAATGCTCCACTTGTCTATTTATTTATGGCCCCCACTTGATTTCTTCCATCTCACCAGGGACTTGAGAAATTCCATGACCTGCAAATGATGCAGCAGAATAATTTCCTCATTGTGAGTGTGACTGAAACATGATTTCTCAATAGACTTTATATAAAAGTTACAGAAGATGAATTTATACCTCAGATGGATCTCTCAAAGAGTAGAAGGCATTGCTTTCTTTTGGTACTGACGACACTAAAATCCCATAACCTTGATTTCCCTTTCGCAAGACCTGTTAAATAAAATAAATAACTGAATATTTTTGACACCAAATGAAGATTGTGAGCTCATCAGATCACCGTCAATGAGTTATACCTTAAAAGCATCTTCATCTGTACGGTCATCTCCAACATATATGGGTAGCACATCATCACAATTATTTAGTCCTGCACCATTTTTTTTATACATAAAAAAAAGAGTAAGATCAAATATTAGTAACTACATAAACCTTCCAGGTCTGCACTCAAAGAAGAGCAGCAGAGTTACTCACCAAGTGATTCAAGTAGAAATTCCACAGCTTTCCCCTTGTCCCAATTAATCACAGGGCGGACCTCTAAAACCTTAACATAGTAAATACCAAGCATATGATTAAAACAAAAAGATCAAAATCAACATCCATATGACCTCCCAAAGGAAAGGGAGATTATATTAATAGAAAACAGCAATATTCATTAATCTCCAAGTTGGCGAGGAAAATACCTTCCGCCCATGCGTTAATCGCAGACGCGGGTAGCCTTTTAGAATATTGTGAACACACTCTGCAATTGTATCCCAACTCTGAAAGTTATGGCCATCCCCATAAAGCAACAATAAAGTTTCAAATTGTCAGCCTCACTACTACCAGCACAAAATGCATAATTCAATATGAATGTTATAATCCAGTTGTTGTAGAGCTCAAAGCAGCCATTACCTTCTCATCTACATTACGGTAATGTACAGAGACACAAAACTTATTATTCTCCACTATTGCACCTTTAATTCCTTTAGTATTCTCGACAAGGGATCTAAAAACCTGCCCATATACATATACATATACATATCAGCTTCAATTTACATTATAGACCACCATATTTGAAGATTTGTTTTGTTTCACTGCATCATACATTGTTACAAAAAGGACAGTTATGCACCTTATCAATCGTTGGTAAAAATTCACTAGCAGGCTGGAATAGATTTACCTCCTTACCCTGCATACATCACGATGATCAACAATATATAGAGAAAGGATAGAAAAGGAATCCACAAGTACTGTTAACATAGGAAAGATGGGAAAGCATCCATTATTACCTGCTTGTCAGTAGATCTAATACAATTTGGATGGTCATCATCAGACACAGTGTGTCTGACTGGACCCATGATGTCCATCCCATGACTACCGGCATAATAGAGTTCCGGAAGTCCTACAAACTCGTATACCTGAATTAAGATGGACCAAGGACAAAAGGTAACTAACTAGAAGCAGGGACTCAGATTAACGAGGATGAGAAAGGAAGCCCATATAATGACCAAGAGACTCAGAATATCATCTAGAGTAGGGAACATGCAAATACCTTATCACGGCTTCTTCCACTAATTATTGCTGTTGGGAAATACTTTGCCACATCACTTACAGTATCTTTCATCTGTCAATGAATTAATTGATTTCAAAAAGAATACAGGAAAAAAAAAACAGCTTATATGCTAAATTTCTGTACATTAATCCATCTGAGATACTAAAGTGACTCTTACATCGCTAGTCATGATAGCACGATCAGGGTCATCTACAATTGGTGAAAGTGTCCCATCATAATCAAGAAATAATGCAATCCTCTTGCCCTTTGCATAATCCATGATTTGCTCAAAAGATGTGAGTGCTGATGGATACTTGAGCTGCACAAACAAATTAAATAAATAAATAACTCATATCCGAGAAACCTTTCAGAGAAAAATCTCTGCCTGAATAAGTTCAACTGCTTAGCAAACCAAAAAAAACAACATACCATCCAGGAACGGTAAAGAAAATGGATGTCATCTGACAAAGTCTCGATGTTGAAATCCTTAGTTAGCTTCTTGCGAGGAGGTGAGGAGGATTGCATGGCATCTAGCCAACCACTATAACGTACATCATCAAGTTTACCCGGTATGGGCTTCTTTCTAGTTAAATAAGTCAACGCTGAATGGATGTATGCCGGCTTGCTTATGGTGCTTATGGGTGCAGTATCAGTGAGAACAGGGGCAGCATGGTTCTCCATTGGATCCAGATTACTTTGCTAGGTTTATAACGTTTAAAAAAATTGTGAAATTTAACAACCAGCAGATGGATGGTCCAAGATAACGAAATCACAGGTTTTACTCCCCAATCACGGATATTATTTACCCAACCCTTTTGTCAATGAAAAACCACCGCTTCAAAGTTTTCTTGTCACTGCTGTTGGGCATGCAGTCCATCAAGCGCAGGCTTCCTGAAAACTAACAAGCACAGGGAATGAAAAGCCAATTTAGTTTTGACACCAGGGTCATCCTCAAACAAAACCAAAATCCAATCTAACTTGTACCTTTTCATCTCCAAAGCTACACTGCATTTATATCAGGTAATGTAACATTATTTATATAAGGGAGTCTGAGAAGGAAATGTTATATAGCTTGCACATCCAGCCAAATGCTCCTATATCTGCATGAAGCATGACAAAAAGCGGCTTATGTTACAAAATTAGATTTTGTGCAGATATATTATTATGGGGTCCAGTTCCCTTGTCTCATAAACAGGAGCAATTAATTATACCTTCCCACAAAAACTTAACTACAGACTACTAGAGGGCTTTGCATCAACAAATTCATACGTAATGTGAATCTGAAACCAATAATTTATAGGAAGAAACACACAAAAAATGAGAAATAAGAAACCAGTGAATTTGAAGTTTAATTCACCAAAATGCTTATGGTCTTTTCTTGTTCGTATAAGGTTTACATATTTCTTCACACAATTTCTACTTCCCATTTCTCAATTTTCTCTTTCTACTTTTATTGTTTTCAATTTATACTTCTTGTGGAATTAAAAATAACAAAAAAAAAAAAAAAAAAAAAGGAAACACATGCGAAACTCATTTATGCTTTTGCGTTTCACAATGCCTTTGGCATAAGTACAAAAGAAAATAAGAGAAGTTGATTATAGAAGCACGGGCACTAAAACAAGCAGATGTTTGCATTGAGAATAATGAATGACGACAAAAGAACTAAAAAGTCTAGGAGTTTTTACATGATATTCACATGCATAATGCATTGGGGTCCAGTATGTACCCTGGTACACTAATATTTTTTGTCATCTATTTAGTCTTATCAATGACTAGCAACACTTGCTATACTAATAAAACATCATATATGGAAAATATTTTTCTTCGCCAGATCTAGTCCCCCTTTATTCATTAGCCAACATTTAAGAAATATCCAACTCCTGAGGCTAAACAACTAGGGAACTTAGAACTCAGACCCCGTAGTCGAACAAGAATCATTACAAATCAGGTTGTCAAAATTCAACAAAATTTGTTGTTGCAACCATTGCCCAATTCACAGTAACCAGCATTATGGACAAGAAGGAGACCTCTTCTTGCTGTTATTTGTATTATTGAGCTTGTAATCTCCATTAGAAGATTGATCTCATAGATATTATAAAAAATTACAAAAGTTTATAGTAAAAATATATCTATCAAATAATGTGGAATAAACAATAATTGAAAAACAAATAAGGTGGGGGTCAATTATGGCCAATAAAATACGAAATAATGCTCAACCTTGAAGACTGCCCCACTGAATTTGATATTAGGTGGAGGTAGAAGAATCTAGTAATAGAGGTAGTTTATAAGGGGAAAAATATAATAAATGCAACCGCAGATTAAAGCATGGGAGACAGCCGAGACATTAAGCACTTGATTGGTGCACACAAAGACAAACAAAAAAAGTAATAAATATAATAAGGAACAGGTTCTGTGGACTCGCAAAAGTGAACACATAAGTTCACTCACGTTCACGAGCGTGGATTCCGAGAATCCAACAGTGGTTGATAGTGCTGAGCTGGTATTCACCACCGTTGGATTCTCAGAATCCACACCCGAGAACACGAGTGAACATATGAGTTCACTTTTGTGAGCACGGATCCCGACCCCGGAGAGCAATTTCTATACATGACCACCCAAAAAATGCCACTTGGCACGCTCTTTCAGGCCCAATTGATCCTGTGAATGCATTGAGACACCCTTGATAGACTTGCACACAAAAAATCACCCTGATTAGTGATTTCTAGCCATCGGATTCGAGCATTTTTTTTCACCATGGTTTTGAAACACGGCTAGAAATAACCAATCTTGCAACATTCGGGGGGTCAGTGGGTCCGAAAGAGTGGGCCAGCGCTGGAAAGCAAAAAAAAAAAAATCTCCTCTGGCAATAATCGAATATCGTTACAATCTTTCTTGGCATGATCTTGATACTTTCAAGAGAAAATTTTCCCCCTTTTTAAAGAAATCTTTTTGTTAAAGACTGGATCGGCGGAAATTGATTACAACAAGGGAGACATTGACCTTCTTTGGTTACTGTATCTTACAGCATTCGACAAAAGTCACAAAACAACATTCATAATAAAATGAAATCAAAGAAGGAAACAAAGGCCCAATCAAACCAAATCACATCAATTTAAATCATACACAGTTCTACAGAAGCAGAAGCGATAGGGTTAATGTCGGCAGTATTTTCTACACGGTAAGAAAAAAAATTACACCAACCCATTACGAAGCCAACCACAGTAATTTAATTTACCTAAAACAAAAATTACCAATCCGTAACATTGAAAAGGTGTGACAACAACAACTGAGATCCCAGGTGAAAAAAAAAAAATCTCAAAACCCAAAATTTCATCCCATCCGACCCACAAAAGACAACCAACACCGTGGAATCGAAAAAACCTCTCTTTTCTTTTATCAATCATCTCCTTTACGAACAAACCCTACCTTTCAAACAACGATGCATGCCTCGCCAGAAACAGAATTAAGATCAAGATCAAGATCAAGATGAAATACCAAACGCTTATCAAAAACCAAATCAAACACCAAAAGCTCCAAACTTTCAACAAAAAACATATAAAAAAATCGAATTTCCTCCACACGCATACGATTCAAATCAAAACGCTCACTTTCTTTGACTAAATGCAACAGCATTGCTTAAAAACCTAGAAAAAATCCAGATTTTATCGAAACAAATCAATCCTTGCGAACCTGATTTAAGCTCCAAAACCAAATCCCGCCTTTCACGGATCAAGACCGTAGCACGAATCGATCTTCAAAATGCCAATATCAGATCGAAAACCTGTGTAATCTAAAACCACCGACAATAATCCGTCAAAACATATAGAGAAAGACAAAAAAAAAAACCGAGTATGAGAAACGAAGCAGCTTAAGGCTTAAGGCTTAAGCGGAAGTTGATTAAAACAAAAAAAAAAAAAAAAAAAAAGCAAACAAGAAATCACCTATGAAAGAATCGGAGTTCCAGAAGACCCTAGAAATCTCAGGAGAGAAATGAAAGACAGAGACGCCGACGTAAGTGAACAGAACGTGAGAAAAGAAAGAGAAGAAGAGAAAATGTCTGAAAAGTTACGGTATTTATAGAGTTTCGTCGCCGAGGAGACGTGCTGAACAAGGCAACTCGGTTGTTGAATCGGGAAACACCACCACCAGAAATTATAAAATCCTACATTTTAATATTAAAATAACAACAGAAACAACCAAAAAAAACGACATTTTATTTATTTAAAAAAAAAACTACCAAATATATTTCGGTCGTATTATACACGAGTACACCCTTCATAAGAAACCTAAAGACACGTGTACGCCTAAGTTTGTAACCCACAAGCATGACGACACCTGTGATCGTATCAAACGTGACGTGTACCACGTGTCAGTGCGGGCCAGATCCATAAGGATGGACGCATTTGACGCTCGCGTCGCTTTCCTACAAAGCTGGCGGTAGTCGGCGATGGAGGTTTTTTATTTGTTGAATAATAATGGCAGAGATGGATCCACGTGTCAGCGTAGTGGGCTCATAGTCACATGCGAAAATCTGTCCTCGAGGCCGAAAAGCGGTCCTTCTTTTCCTTGGTTTCGCCCCTTGAAACTCGTGCGGCCTTCACGTGGTCCCATCTGAGTTGGCAACACGGCTTTGCTTGGTCAATTGGGACCCACTACAAACCCGAAAATTAGAAAAATAAGCGGTTAACGTTTTGAAGTGGTGGGCCCGATCTACGGAAGGTTGTTTTTCGGAAATCACGACGGAATCCTTTTTCAAGCGGTACGACCTTCGCTTCCTCTTAGTTCTTTACGCCCTCTTTTAATAATTTCTTCCTTTTTCTAATTATTTATTTTTCTTTTTTATTTGGTACCTATGTAGAGTCCAAATTCAAACTTTAGGTCAAATGATTTTTAACACGCCATGTGAATTATTAATAGTAAACGTGGGGAATAAGTTACATAAAAATACTTAGTTAGGTCTTCTTCTCTTTTTTTTAATCATAAGCCTTAATTAGGTCTTAAGTAAGATGATGTAATTGTATCATCACCATGTATATATTATAGACTAATTACATTATATTTCTTCGATTTTGATCGACGGATTGCATCGCACATCTTCAATTCGACATCACCTTAAAAATTAATCAAATCAGTCGTTGTTGATCCAATTGAAACACTGTAAAAAAAAAAAGTCAACTGATCAAGTGGGTGGAAATAATCAAAAATTAAAATGACCTTGCAACTGTCATATTGTCGAGTTCAACGCCTCTGCGTCTGACAATTACCCATGAAATACTATTATTAATCTTTGAAATCTAATTTTTTTTTAGAAAACAGGTTTTTTAGGGTTACATGTTGAATGCAGAGGTTTTCTGTTCTTAGGGCGTGTTTGATTACCAAGTGGGAGAATTGTGTTTTCCTTGGATGGTACAAACACTGTACAAACAACTCTCTATTGTTAGATGGTCATTTTAAATCTGTATAATTTTCCCTACCAAGCCATTTAAATTTGGATAATTTTCCCTACTAAGTCCAAAATTCATTTTCCATCTAGATAGGTGAGAATTCATTTCCACCTAGAAAAAATGCCTTTAATTTCTCATATGATTGAAATGTGTTCTCAATTGCAATCGATCAGCCATTTAATGCATTTCCCAGGTGTATTTTCTCAAGAAAATTTTTTGTACAATCAAACACGCCCTTAGTTTCTTTAATTATTTATTTAAATCATATATGGTGACCACCATTTTCTATGGTTTCTTTCTTCAATGGTTTGTGACCAACCATCCTCTGAATTAATGGCCTACATTTATTACAGGTAAATACAGTTGATAAACTACAAAACATCGTCCAATTATTATGGGTTATTCTGATTCATTCAATGGTTGAAAACAAAGTATACATCGATCATCAGATATAAATTTTTTTTTTTTTTTTGATAAATCCACAAATGTATTAAAGGGATATCGAGAAGATCTCAAAAGGATGTAAAAAATAACCATATCACAAAAAAGTACAAGAAAATAGCCTTTACCCTCTCCCCAAAATTACATCCATCCGAAACACCAAATCACCAAACCAACTTGATCTGGTGGTTGATGTATACTCTCCCCATCGTGGGAGGTCAGAGGTTCGAGTCTCCCCATTGTGGGAAAGTGCCTTCGGTTGAGTTCTTGACCACTCATAATAATAGTAATAATAACAACAATAATAGGGGCGTGTTAAGTATTGTATTTTTGTTATATGATCAATACCATCATTTTTCGCTAAAATCTATTAAATCACAGTTGCGACAACACATCATCAATTAGATGATGATGATGAGTTCTTATACATTTTTTTATTTATATCGTACCGTATTTTATTTGAAATAAAACTTCTAAGGTCATTTTCAAAACCTTGGTAAAATATGAATATAGAGAGGTAAATGTCATATTCTAGACATCGACCATAAAAACCAAAAAGTAATGAAAAATAGTAATATAGTGTTGCAAATACTTTTCACGAGATCGACTTGTCTTACACCCGCATCCATATAATAAACCAGCCTTACCTAATCGACAAAGACGATAATAAGATCTTTACTTTTTCTGAAAAATAAAAAGTGATTCATGATACAATTTTAAAAAACAAATTACTTTTCTCCAAATTGATCTTCACTTTTTATCAAAGGCACCACCCCAATATTTGAAAAATAAAAAAATAAAAAATGTACAAATTTTAGTTACTAATTGACGGATATTTTGATTCATGATCGTAAGAAATTAAATCGCTCTTCACGCTTCCTAAATGTGATACATATTAAATTAAGTGAAGCGGATTACATCGCCTAACCTGCCAACCAGCTAATTAACTTGTTCCAAGTATCAAGCATACACGTAGTAAAAGACGTACGGTATATATCACAATCAGGATAGGTCTTAAAATACGCTGAATGCTTAAAATACACTCATTTTTCAATGTATGTCGCTTTTAAGTGTGTATATATAGTTGTGCGTAATACGCACCTAGTTAGGCACAAAAAAAAGTAAAAAAAAAAAAGCTGGCTTAAAATTTCAACAACGACCAAACTGCTGCCAAACTGCTAAAAATTAAGCTTCTTAGTATCCACGGGGAAACATGGAAGGAAGATACGCAGCAGCATGATAGAAGACTTTTAAAAGTAATGTCCATTTGTCCACCTAGGATACACGAGGTATGTTTTTGTCGTGATTGTGGAAGACAAACATACAAACACCGCCTGGACCCACCGACTCTCTCTCAGATGAGATGATGGCTGCCATCATAACCCTCCAATCATTGATCAGAGGACGATGTTACATGCTGATGTGGCGCTACACGCACCGATTCTTCGATCTCAATTCGAGAAATGTAGGTCTGTGGATTATTTTTCCATGTGGAGCTGTGATGCTTATAAAAATGTGTAACCTGGTAAACTTTTTCGGGTCCACTGACCGATGAAGGATTGGCCCACCACATGATGGACCTACATACCAACAATCAGCTTAATTGATAATATCTAGCCGTTTGATTGAAACATTTTTCATGGGGTTATTTATAACCGTTGGATTTGAACTTTTTTTGGGTACTCAGATTGAGTGGCTAATGATCACCAATCACGCTGATTTTTGGCATGTAAGTTTGTTAAGTCATTCATGGGTCAGTAGGTCCAAAAGGGTGTACCAGATGGCATGTTTTTATTTATTCTGTAGATCCACAAGGAAAAATGCTCCACAGACTAAAATTTTTTGATTCGAAGGTCCCACCTCTACAACTATAACGAAGCTGTGACGGTGACGTGGTAGTGACAGCAACAGCACCTCCTTTTGACAGGGAGCTGACGCGGACACCAGGAGGGAGCCAAGCATGCCTTGGGCCAAAACTAATAGCGACCGAGTCTTCAAACGAAAGGTCGTTTCGTGGAAGGTTTAAAGAAGAAAAAGAAATAAAGAAAATCAAAAGTAAACCAACCCCTCAACACGTTATAAAGGTGTGAAACCAACTGTTTTTCTGGTAAGAAAGTAGAAATACAGTTGCTTCACCAGAAAAAAAAATTAAATAAACAACGTAGAAGAACAGTTGCAAATTATTCTACGCTTGAAATAAATCATCCATGACCTCATTGGCCATTTCTCACACACAAAGTCTCACCACAGGCTGAGTAGTCCTTGAAGCTGGTATGAAACTTCATATTTTCGTCGGTCGTCGTCGACCGTGGCGTCTAGAACAGGTAATTGATTGGTTGAATTTGTCTAATTTTCATTCAAAATGAGAGATCCCCCAAGTGGGGACGAATGAAAATTGTGGTCGGGTTGAGCATAGTTTGCGTATGCCAAGTCGATGACGGGTTAGTTAATAATGATATTTTATATTGTGACGCGGTATGTATCAGCCCCATTGCAAGGGGTGTCTCATGTCCATTGTACAAAGTATGTCCAAGGTGTCCCTTGATGTTAATATTTCATTGGTTTGTCGTCGCATTTGTGCTATTGGCATCTGCTGGTTTACTTGGATTACTCGGCGTTTAGGGCCTACTAACTTTATGGATGTTTGTTCCACCTCTTGGTGGACCTATATACCAAATATGAGCTTGATCGATGTTTCTAACTAATATATTTTTAGCATAAAAATATGCTCAAATTCATTAATGGCCAAAAATCACGCTATTAAAATGTTAAATCCAACAGATATAAATAATAAATTAAATTGATTTTTGATGCGTAGATCCATCAAGAGGTAGACCAAACATCCATAAGATCAGTGGGCCCCTAAAGAGTACTATATGTAGCATTTTGAGAGGGGGACTTAAAACACGCAGGCTCCATACTTGAAAAAGACCATAATTGTCGGTTAACTGACATTGTCAAGGGTACTTGTCAAGTGGAGAGGCACTAGTCACCAATTTTGGCCTTTGGTGATAGCGATGCAAAAGTGACCTTCAAAAATGAATTGACAAGCTGTATATATATGTGTCTCATCTAGAGATGTTGGTGAGCAAAATAACCATCGGGACCATCACAGGTAGTTTCCTACTTTCATCAACCAACCAAAATAGCTTATTGATGAGATCGTTGGAATCAATTTTTACATGCGCTACTTAATTAGGAGAAAAAAATTAGCTCTACTCCAGTGTTGGAATAAATCCCAAATAATGCTCAATTCTCACGATTAAAAATAAAGCTATGAAAAAGACCAAAATCACTAATCAGAATGAGTTTTGGTCTCTGTAGGTCTACCTAAAGATGGGCCAAACATCCATACGATTATTGGTCTCTAAGAGTGTGTCACATGGCTCATACTATGGTTCATCATCAACGTTGTTGACGACGTACATCCGTTTGTCATCAAAGACCTTTACGATCAAAATGCCTCATTTCTATGTAAAGGTAATTTTGTCAATTAAGATGTCACAATAGTTATTGACATTGTCGGTTGACCGTCACTTGCCACCTTGCCCACCCTTAAATCACAAATTAAATGCTATTAAAATGCTAAGTCCAATGGTTATAAATCACAAATTAAATTGATTTTTGATGCGTAGATCCATTAAGAGGTGGACCAAACATCCATAAGGCTAATGGGCCCTGATGAGTACTATACATGGCATTTTGGGAGGGGCACTTCAAAAAATTCAGGCTCCAAATCTAAAATGGACCATGATTGTCGGTTAACTGACATTGTCAGTGGTACTTGTCAAGTGGAGAGGCATTGGTCACCAATTTTGGCCACTGGCAATAGCGATGAAAAGATAACTTCAAAATGAATTGACAAGTTGTATGCAGAGAACTTCAAAATAAATTGACAAGTTGTATGTGTCAAGTGTAGAGATGCTGATGAGCAGTGTAACCATGTGAACCATCATAGGTAGTTTTCCACTTTCATCAACTATCCAAAAGAACATTGATGGTTGGAATCAATTTTTACATACGCTACTCAAGAGAGAAAAATTGGCCCTCCAGCACTAGAATAAATCCCGAATAATGCTCGAATCCCACAGTTAAAAATAAACTAATAAAAACAAGACTCCAATCCAATGGTTAGAAATTACTAATCATAATGAGTTTTGTTCTGTAGGTCAACCTAGGGATGGGCAAACATCCATATGGTTATTGTTCTCTAAGAGCTTATCATGTGGCTCAGATTGTGGTTTGTTATCAACATTGATATGCCATACGTCTGTTCGCCGACCTCAAAGATTTACTCCCAGCGTTGGAGAATAATTAAAAAAGTTGATGAGCGTTTAGACCAAAATGACTAAAATGCCCCATTTCTATATAGGGGCCGGGTAATTTCATCAATTACTAGCATTGTCGGTTGACCGTCACTTGCCACCTTGCTCACCCTTGAACAAAATCTTGGCTCCCCCACTGGCCACGACTTGGCTTCGATGCACAACTACAATTCCATTAATGGTTGCCATAATGCAGTAGCATTGCAAATTTTTTGTCTTCATCATGCATTTTATTTTTTTGTTGCAGATTTGACAGTAATGCATGTTTTTAGGGTCATTTACCCTTCTTATGTGTATAGTTTAGGACCAAACAGATAGAAAGAACTAACATGTAAGAAACACAAGTTATCCCTTAGGGCATTGCAAGACATTTTCTGAATCAATGGCATGATTAGCTGCTTTAAGTATTTTTTGGTTAAGCTACAACCTGTTTTTTTTTTTGGATGGGAAGGTTAAGTGACAGAATTTCATCACGATGTTCAGTTTAAGGCATCCATACGATTGATTAAACACATATGGCGCACGCTCATGTGAATACAACTAAGATTCTCGCGCTAATTAATTAAGGTTGTCATTGGACATGTTTAATTATGTGGGTGAGGTGGGGTTAGGAAGGAAATTAAAGGCAATTTAAAGTAGTTAGCACAATAGGTTCCATGGATCCCACATCCAACTGTTCTTGAACTGTGATGACTTCATTATCTAAACAAGTTGCCAACGACATAAAACTGTTTTAATGAATGTTAGATGCATGATCAATGAATGTTGGATGCGCGCGAGATCCCCGCTTACCCTCTGAACATGCGTTATTTTTATTTGGAGGGGTCTGATTGAACATACTTATCGATAAACCCTTAGATCAACCAAGGAAGAAATAAAACTTACAGGATTTTTGTTCTAAACGATCTGAACTGTAGAACAAAGCTTAAAACAGCTAAATAAACCTCTCACAGTACAAATTAAATTACCATTAAAGAGCTAAGTGAAACCAGGAGTAAAACATGAACTAAGCGAAGTCTATACGCAATTCGAAACGAAGAATAAAACATATTAAGCGGGAATCTTGTATCAGTGATCAAGACTTCCAAGTTGTTCGACAAATATTTCAGGACTGTTTCAAACTTCGCAAACGCGCATAAAAATAATCTAGCTTTGAACTCTCTATCTCAATATACACGTTCATTATCATGAAAAATGTAAAAAACAGTAGCTGTTCTGAAGACCAAGTTGACATGAAGATGCTCCAGCACATTATTACAAGGACCACTTGGTTAGAAACACATTTCTATGTTCTTGAATGAGTTGGAGATCACGTTAACACACATTATATCTCGCCAGGTATGGCCTTCCCAACGTGTTACCAAGTATAATCTTTCAAATCCTTTCTATATATATCTACATTGTCACCACCGAGGAGATCAATTTTTTTTTTTTTTTGCTGCTAACGATCTGTTAGCAGCGAAATTCGAAACTAAATAATACTCCCAAAAATTTGCCACTTAATGAAGAAGACGAACTGGGGTTTATCGATTTTCGCTCTGATTGTTAGCAGCAAAATACATTGGTTTTAAGAACTTCGAAGATCGAATTTTTTTTTTTTTTTTTCTGCTAATTCCAAGCTAACACTCCCAAAAGTTGCCATCTGGGCGTTAATCAAATTTTGTTTCTAGGAGGAGATCTTGACCAGCAAAAAATTGATCTATTAAGATCTGATATATCAGAAAAAAAATGGCAAACATAAGGTATATTGCATGTGGTTATAGATGGTTGTCATGGTCTATAATACTAGGGTTCTTGATTTACCTATTGAGCTTATCCAGTACTGATGACAAACTTCTTATCTTCTTCCATGTAGTGTTTTTAGTTCTGGATTTGTACTTGGAAATGATTTGGAATGGACAAGGAACTGACATTTATCCTCCCTGTGTTTTGGAGTGTACTTGAACATGATAAGGAAATGCTATTTGTCTTTACCCTTATAATGGAAAAAACTTGATTACCATAAGCTTCAAGTGGGATTAAATCTATATCTCACTCTAATTAATAATTCTATATACCTGCATTATCATATATTTATATTACATTATAAAATAAAAACTCGATTACCACCATAAGCTTCAAGTGGGATTATATCTATGCCCTACTCAAATTGATAATTCTATATCTCCTGCATTATCATATACTTATATTACATATTATAAAAAACATTAAGTGTCAGGATACGCGCTCGATTTTTTTACTTGAATTTGCATTCGTGTTCTCGGGCATGGATTCCGAGAATCCAATGGTGGTTAGTTGATAGCACTGAGTTGGCTTCACTTTTTGCCAAAACAAAACCACCGTTGGATTCGTCAAATCCACGGCCAAGGACACGAGTTCTGAGGACGAGTCAGTAGCCTGTTCCTAAAAACAAACTATTTCAAGCTCTCTCTCTCTCTCTCTCTCTCTCTCTCTCTCTCTCTCTCTCTCTCTCTCTCTCTCTCTCTCTCTCTCTCTCTCTCTCTCTGTGACACACGTGCTACCACTAGATGATTTGTTTTTCGAGTATCTAGATAATTTTGTTTACCATAATATATTTTGATCCATATAAGAATAGTGAAGCATAGTTATAGGGAAACTCGTTTTGCCAGTTAAGCTGGTCTCTCTCTCTCTCTCTGTGACACACGTGCTACCACTAGATGATTTGTTTTTCGAGTATCTAGACAATTTTAATTTGTTTATCATAATGTATTTTGATCCATATAAGAATAGTGAAGCATAGTTACAGGGAAACTCGTTTGCCAGTTAAGCCTCTCTCTCTCTCTCTCTCTCTCTCTCTCTCTCTCTCTCTCTCTCTGAGGTAGGACTCACTGAAGATTTATGACCTAATGTATCTCTCTACATTGTTACTAAAATCAACTTGGTTACTTTAATCATCGTCCCTATCATTGACAACCAAAAATTAATAAAAAAAATCAACTCTCTATCACCTTATTTTGGGTGGTCAACAAAATAGATTCTTAGTCCAAGACAAGGTAAAAAACATTTGCATAGATTGGATAGTAAAGATCCCTTCATTATGTTTGCTTTTGAAGTAGAAAATCTCTTAAGTTGGCGCGAAGTATATAGAGAGTTGAGAGCAGGACCCACTAGTCAATGAACACACTAAACCATGGCTCGTAGTCTCGGCTGATCCCGTTCTGAATCGGGTGATCCAGATCAGGATCGAAATGGATCGTCTCGTCCGAGATACGCTATTCCATGAAGAAACCTAATGTCGTCTCGAGCGAGAAGTCAATGGTCCGAGATGGGTTGTGCAGTGGTTGACTTTGGTCAGTCTCTGATGACTCGTAAAATCGTAATTTTGATTCTGATCACTGCATTCTTTCGATGCAATTCAGGTGTTGTTTTTTTTTAATTGATTCGTTTTGTCCTAATTATTTCTATTACCATTATTTTTATGAGGATGCACTTTGATCTTTGTACCCATAATATTCTGGTCATTTTTTTGTCTAATGGAAGCTGTAGTTGGTGATTAACTAATTACCATCCAATGGGGATCCATAAGCTCGCTTGTTTGACCATGACGTCATTGACCATTGACCATGACATATGCTTGCTTCGAGTGTACTACCTGCACTATTGTATAACAGCCACCCATTTGATTGGATTAGAATAGAGGGTCTTAATCATAGGATTAGACTCATCGGATCAGTGTGATTTTCAGGCTATATGGCTGATCCAAGAGCTGGGTTGGATGTAATAGGGGATGTTCTTAAGGGCAAGGATACGATATCTAAAGCAAGAGTCTGGCTTCTAAAGGACCGAGTCCTATACAAAGTTTGATAGGACCCCTCCCCCAAAATGCCACGAGGCTCGCACTCTTTCGGACCACTGGACCCCATGAATGTTTTGTCCACCCCTTGGTGGACTTGTACACCAAAATATCAGCCTCACTGATGATTTCTCAAGATCTAGCCGTTGTATTTGAGCTAATTTTGTTTGTCATGGGCTTCAGGAATAGGCTTGTGGACGAGTTCCAATGCCATGAAGCCCATGCCCAAAAAAAAGGTCAAAACCAATGTCTAGAAATCATCAATCATGCTGATTTTTGGTATCTCGGTCCACCAAGGGGTGGTCCAAACATTCATAGGTCAGTGGGTTCGAAAGAGTATCACACATCATTTTCGGAAGGTTGATAGGAAAATAGATTTTATTGATCAAGTTTTGATGTCGGTGATCATCAGTAAAGGAAGGTGGTTGCCAATCAAAATGGTGATCTTGTTATTTTTATTCAGTTGGTTTAGGATTATTGAAAAATGAGTGAGATATTGTCATTGAGAAGAAGAAATCTCCGGTTTAGGCTTAGATAAAAAAAACTCAAATTTTAATTCGGAGAAAGGAGAAAGAATACGATGAAGGGGATGAGGAGCTATCGGCTCTACTCAAATGGTCCTATAAATAGGAAATGGGCCAAGATGGTTGTGGGCATCGTTTTGCCCCACAAGCTTGTGATCCATCAATCTTGAAGCAATGAAGTGTGTGGGCCTCTTTTGGACCTCATAGGAAAGACTGAGGATCTATTTTTTTTTTTCTTTTATAAGTAGGTGTGGATCTATTTTTGACCTCACCAATGAATTGTGTGGGCATCTTCAGAACCTCACAAGAAAGATGTGGGCATCACTAGCTTGGGCTTTAAAGTCCTCAAGCAAATCTCTCTCTTCCCTTTTTTTTTTTTAAGGATGGGCCTTGAGTCTGGATGAATTGAAGAAGGGATGGTCTCACATCAGGCTTGGGTATTGAGAGAAGAGAAGCTCATGAAGATTTTTTTTTGTGAGGTTCATTGGTTTCAGCCGAACCAGAAAGGGGGTATCTTGTGGAAACCAAAGGAAAACGGTGAAGAGTGCAAGAGAGGAGTTCCTGAAACTAGCCAGAGATGCTAGTATTCCGGGTGGCAGCACATGGTGAAGGCGGTAGCAGCGTCAACGTAAAAGGTAAGGATGAAAGGCATGACAACAATGGGTTACACACGAACAACGTCAACCACGATAGAGATGGGTGGTTGTTCAAGGGACAATATCAACAGCTCACGACGAGACGAGATGCAGGTGCTCAACCACTGATGGAAAAAAATGGGCTCGTTGATGGTGGGTGTTCAGTCTTCGGGATGAACAGTTGTGATCATGGATGGTGGTGGCAGAAAAAGATGTGACAATTGCGATGGCGCGCGGATGGTGATGGTGCTCGACAATTATGGTGTGCTGAGCCACCATGGAGAGAAGTGTGGGCATGGTGATGATAAGGGTTGGAATAGTGAGAGCACTTCCACAATGAATTGTGATTACGATGATGAGAAGTTGGCTATAGCGGATGACGAACGGTGATGATCGACAATTTTTTTTTATGATGGGATGGTTGCAAATTGCATGCTCTTGATGGAGTGCTGCAGCGATGGCAAGAAGATCGACCATGACAATGCTAGCTTCATCATCAGTGAACGAAGATATAGTTGATTGAAAAACAAACTAAAATATCTAAGAAAAAATTTTCATATCGGGGAGACGGCGAGTCGAGAGATTATTCTCAGAAGAACAATGGCTTTGATACCATGATAATAAAAAAAGATTTTATTGAAATAATCGATGGAATACGCACGATTGACCCTAATCAATAGTTTATATAAAGATAATAAGATCAAAGATAAAAATCTAATATAATATCCTAATAGATAGAAACACATCCTAACCTGGTATTACATATTATCTTAATCTTGACAGCTGGGAGAGCATATGATGAAATGCACCCATAATGATATGGTGCATCTCACAGTGGCATCCAAGAAAAATACGCGAATGCCGCTTTCCCAAGGCGGGGAAAGGAGTAAGGCCTCCCTTGTCATTGTACTCAAACAATACAAGACACAAAACACTTTCCAAGCTTTAATTATTTCATGGTTGTTGAAGTAGTTTAGTTAATTTCTTCATATCTTCAATATTGTCAACAACCCACCTTGGAAATTTCTGGGGACAACTGATTACAGAACTGATCCCGATTGAAATTTAATTGTTCCATTGTTGAAGTGATTTGCTCGAAGGGAAACTTGTTCTCTTTTCCCCAAGAGACCCCTTAGAGACGTTTTTTCCTGACAAATTTGATACACGTCTCCGGTGATCATGCACGATCCACAACCCAAAATTTGCGCCAATTGGACAATACTAATACTATCTAATTATGGGCTAAAACTGGTGCAATTTTTGGGTTCTGCACCATCTAGGGAGAGGCCTGGTATCTAGATGATGCTGGTGCAATTTTTGGGTTCTGTATACAAGAAAGTATCTGTTTATAACGCTTTTTGCAAGCGAATCGGTTTACAGTAATTAAGATACAATGGGAACATCATTCACCTTTTTTACATTCACAGTCCTATATCCAAGAACTTGGGAAATACATGGTTAGGTTAATTTAAGAATATCAGGGTTATCGCAGCATTGGCCTTCCTCCAAATTCATTGTAAATTGAAGCCATTTCAACTAGATGACTAATCGACTGTGTAAACTATTTTCAAGAAGTTGATTTAAGTGAGAAAATGTAAGTACACCCATTATGCAGATAATAAGAACGGTGTTATGATGCTGATGCAATTGAGTAAGAGCAGTCATTCGGTGGATCGCCAGCCCAAAGATCTCCTGCCTAAAAAACTAACCATTTTCCAATGATAACCATCTGAAACATAGTCTTTTCGATGGTGAAAGAAAGAATGGGTGATTACAATCAGCATAGCACTTGTAATAGGTCTCTAAATCCCAGTGCCAGGCCAAACAAGCCCATTGGCAGCCACAGCCCAATCGAATAGGCTGTTATGTAATTTTAGACTGATTGTTTTCATTATTGTATCAACTAAAAGTGGGAGAAGCAATTTTTTCCTTCACAGAAACTTCATTCTCAAACAGCGAATTCAAATTCCGTTGTTGCTACAAGGGAGAGAGATTTGAGCTGGTCTTGCCTCTGCACACTCTTCTTTAACTCCTTTGTTGCTGCAATGATCCTAGTCTAGCATCAACATGTTTTAACTCTTCCCCATTCAGGTGGATCAGTTCGGTGTACTATTTAGAGCAGATAAAATTTTTGAAAAAAAAGGCAAGTTGCTTTCCACAATTTCTTTGTTCTCAAAGAATGAAATTTGAATTCACTGTGGAAAGGAAACGCAAAGGAGGGAGACTCAAATCAACTATCTTAAGAATCAATCTGAACATTTTCTTCTCAAACTTCCCCCCCCCCCTTGCTCCAATCAACTATCTTAAGAATCAATCTGAACATTTTCTTCTCAAACTTGTTGGGTCTTTTTGGGACCGCTTTTGTAAGACCTTCTGGTCTACTCCTTTGTTCTGTCATTATTGGTTCTAAAAAAACCGAATCTCAGGTACTCAAGGAAGAGAATCTAGGGTGGGTTTGGAGGATTCACACCACATTATCTTTTCCTTTCTTGAAGCTTCTTATTTCATATTTGTTTCACTAACTCCTGTCCTTTTGAGGTTTGATAAAAGCAACTGCAACCCATGTGAATTCCCTCAACTGTTCCTAGATGTGTTTGTGTGTGTGGTCAACTTAATACTAGTTCTGTCTTGGTGTATGGTTTGTATAAACTAACTGGAGAGAACCACCACAAAAAAAATTCTTTAATGTAATTCAGACTCCATGGGAAAACACAATCTATTTAATGAACCTTCATTGAAAAAAACTACGCCATACTCATACAGTTTTATCCTTTCAATCCTACGAGTTCCAACAGAAAGGACTAAATCAGAATCTAAAAAGATGACATCCTTCAAGAGTAGAACTGGAAAGGAGACATAAAACATCACAAAATGGAAACTCCTCATAATTCAATAGCAGATTTGGTATTGAAATTCCCTGAATAAAGGGAAGGAAGAAAGTACTCAACTTACCCCTGCAGAATGCTAGCATCTGATTCAAGAAGAAAACTAGCAGTCTAGTCTTCATTAAAGAGTGTTATTAGCTTTATGGATCCATGGACCATGGTGGCTTATTCACTGAAATTTCAGGAACTTGTTGAAAAGGAATGAAAGAAGCAAAGATACTGCAAATAGAATATCTGCATGCACCCACAACCCAAGAAACGAATAGAAGTGGGTTCATCTGTTGGAACCATATCACATCCCGGATATGATGAAATGGGATGAATTGAGATGGAATTTTGTAGATACGTAATTATCTTGAAAATATCAACCATTTCTTCATTTTCGGATCACCTGGAAGGGAAAATAAAACATCTTGGTGCAGTTTTTCTATCAAGTACACCTGCGACCTGTTCAAAGCAAAAGCTCTGTATTTGAAGATCCTGAAAAGGGTTAATGACAGTGGAGTTGACACAGTTGCAAGGGTGAATTCTGAAAAAAGATCTTGCTTAGTGAAGTAACTCTCCCCAGTTTACTAGATACTCAGATCAAGTCCAATCACTGTTAGTTTTACTTTACACATAAAAGGCAGATAGTTTAATGAAATCACATTTGTGGCCTTAATGAATGCTTAACCCAACATGACAGAGAGAGGTAGTTTTAATGGATGAGGTTTCAGCCTTCATTATTTGATCTTTTTTCCTTTTGTGATTGATTGCAGCCTTGCAGTTCTATGTGATTAGGCCAAGTTGGCCAAGTTTAGAAGGTTAACAGTATGAGATGATCACATAAGAGATTCACTATTTCAAAGTTAACTTCTTATAAATGCGGCAGCGACTCCCTGACATTATAGTGCTGCTCAAGTAACAACAGCATTTACTAATTCAAGGCTCCCAAACACCATCGATTCGTTAAATGTTTCATTCGACTGATTGATTGAAGTATTCAAGTATCAGACATACATTTTTACACTCAAAACAGAGTCAAGAGTGACAACTTACAACATTCTAGGTACAATTATGCTAAGTATTACATTCAGAATGTCTGAAATAATGTCAACCAGAGTGTCTGAAATGATGGAAGAAGATGAACTTGGTAATGCCCTGTCGTAAAGAAGAAACGTACACAAATCAACATAATTTCCAAAAATAAGTGTTCGAAATGGAATAAAACTAATAGGAGGCAAAGAAACTCACCCAAAAATTCTATCTCTGGCGTCTCTCTTTTCGAAGATATGCAGAATTATCCAGTGGACAAGAGACAAGAAAATAAGATAGCCCAGAGAATTCCATTGAAGAATCCACACTCATGAAACAAGAAAAGAAAAGACCCGAATCAAGAATCGATTGAGAGCGGTATCTTGCACTGTTCGAATCTGAGGAGCAATTCAGTATCCCTGAACCCAACAAAGAATTGGGCAAGCCCTTCAAGATAAAGAGCTGCCTGATAAATATCAGTGGCACCCATGATATCCATCAGAATGCTCCTCCGGAGTCTATTGGCGTCCAAAAAAACGCTGACAAGCTCCTCCATCTGAGCCATCGCAGCCCCTCCAATGGCTCTCGAAGCCTCCTGTCTCCCCTCACAACGAACCCAATCAGTCCCAACCCGATCAATAAATCGAGCCTGGGCCTTCCTAGCACGGGTTACAAGCGAAGGGACCATGAGCCGAAGGCCACATTCAATCTGCTCAATTCGACTATTCAAAGTCTTCATCGGGTGCTTCCACGCTAGGGGGAATGTTAAGGGTTTGTCAAGATTGTCGCGATCATCGGTATTGTCGGAATCATCGTTGAGGAACGATCGGAGGAGGTTGGTGAAGAGATTGGGGTGGAAGTCGCCTAGCCAAAGAAAGGGCTTTTCGAGGAAATTGCGCCATTCGGGGTAGAGAAGTTGTGAAACGTCGTCGGAGGCGGCGAGGTCTAGAGCTTGGTAGTAGGCTTGGAAATGGTGGTGGAGCATCTGAACGTGGGCTGAGAGGATATTGGCGGAGGAGACCAACATGGAGCGGCGGAGAAGGGGTAGAAGGTTGTTCTTGAGACTTTCGATCCATTCCTCATAGAAATCCTTGAAAGGGCGAGAGCTTTTCTTGCGACCAATCCGAGCTGTTCAGTTTTCCACCATTGGAGACACAGAAGTTAGGAATTTCTTGCAGAAAATAAAACAACAGAGGAAGAAAAAAAATTGCAGAGAGAGAGAGAGAGAGAGAGAGAGAGAGAGAGAGAGAAGCTTGCCTACTGCTTTCATCATCTTGAAACGATCTTCTTCTTCTTCAGGTTTTTCTTTTTCTTGAAGCAGAGAAAGAGAGCGCCAGAGAGGGGGAAGGACAGAGAGAGGGTTCAAATGTAAATCAGAAAAAATTTGATGTATTGTATTACACATCACACGTTGATATCCACCACCAAAAATGCCATGTGACACAATCTTTCAGGTTCATTGGACTCATGAAATATTTTTCCGTACTTAGTGGACCCACATACAAAAAATTAGACTGATTGGTGTTTTATAGATATTGCATTTGAGAAGTTTTTTTACAGTAGATTTTGAGCCGTTGGATTTGATATTTTTTGAGGCACACAAATCTAAAAGAATAGAAATCACCCATTAGGCTATATGTAGAATTTAGGTCCACTATGAAGTGAGAGAATATTCATTGACTCAGTGGGCCCTAAAGAGTAGGACACGTGGCATTTTAGGGATGAAGTCAATATGTCTTGTTCAACATCAAAGTTTTCTCGTTTTGGAGGGAAATGAGTTTGGAACGACAGTTACTTCTAACGGCTTTTTAAGTTTCTTTCGATGAATTGATGAACGTCTGCATTGATTAGAAAATGCCACGTGGAATACACTTCAGGCCCATTGACGTTAACGATGTTTGTTCCGCTTCTTGGTGGACCTACATACAAAAATTCAGCTTGATCAATGATTTCTAACAGTTATATTTTAGCATCCTCAAATCCAACGGCTAGAAGTCGCTATATTAAAATGCTAAAATCCAACACATAAAAAATTATCAATTAAACTGCTTTTGATGTGTAGGCCACCAAAGAGGTGGAACAAATCCATGTGGACAGTAGGCCCTAATGAGTGCTCCACGAGGCATTTTGCGAAGGGACAAGGGACATCAAACTCGGGCTCGGTTTTATGAAGTGGCTTTGAACGCTGATACGGAAAATCTGAATCATCCATTTGAATTTACCACGTGGATAGAACACTTGTCTTAGTCACACACCACGTTTGGGATGATGATGGTCTTGATCATCAAATCAAGTTACCTTTTATCTTATATGATCTGTTACATGAGAACAATTAATTGGATGGTCTAGATTGTAAGAGTATGCAGCACCTGTACGGTAAGACTTATAGTATCATAACAGTATATAACAGTATCAAGACTCAACCATGTTTCCTCTTCATCCAAACAGTTAGTATATGCAAGCCACAATGGGCCCATCTGGACTTGAGATTGACATTAGCCCGGGTTGAAAAAAATCTGTCGCCAAACACAGCTTAGAGCTGAAACAACTTAACCCAAGATCAATTCAAGGCCAGTTTCCATTGGTTCAGGTAAGGGCCCTGAAATCAAGTTTAAGCTGAAATCACTGGCCAATTGCCTCAGCCCAAGCTTGGCTTAAAGATGGTTGGGCTTAAGAATCCAGTAGCCCATGGGCTTCTCTACGGTCACCCCCCCTTTTCTTTCCTCCCCCACAAGCCACAGGCCCACAATCTTAGAGATGAAGAGTGAGAGAGAAGTATCATATCTATATAACAAAACAGGGAAGTTGTCTCCCCCCTCTTATAGGCTTCATAAAGAAGGGCCGAGATCTTATCCCCAACTGAATGGTAAATCTCAGCCACTCACACCCAATTTTGACAAACGCTTTGTCGGGGAGGGCCAAGGGCACCGGCCACCCACAAAACAGGACACCGAAAACTTATGTTCACAGTCTGGGAATTGTCCATAAATCGGGTGGTTAGGATTCTATGAATGGTGTAGCCTTTAAAACATGACCCACCCAAGAGGTTACTCACTGATTGAATGATCTAGATCAATAAATTGATGGATGACCTAAATGGGGCTATATTTTAACCCAGCACCATGATGGATAATATAAGAGTTGACACAAGCCACTGGATTGGGAGCCAGGAGTGCACGTCAGCCCAAGCCCGTCCAAGGTCATAACAAGCTAGGCCCAAGCCTTAATCAGCCCCTCACAGGCTAGATTTTTAATTAGGCCATTTTTTTCAGGTAAGGCTATTTAAGTTTATATTTGAACTCGAGTCCAACCCACAATTTGTTACACCATAAGCCCATCACTTGGGTGCCAATTAGGCCATCCAACATGTCCACACTAATTGGGTGGGTTGTTAAGGGGCTGGGTCTGGTCGGTATTGTAGACCTTAAGCTTGTGCTTGGGTCAAGCCTGGGATGGGGTTAGAAGGTTGGGCCCTAGCCCCAGCTCAAATTATTTTATACACTTTGGACTCAGCTCAACCTCTGGCAAGGATGCAAGTCTCAGGATCGAAGGCTGGATCGGTGGGCTTCGATTCCGATCCCGATCAGTCCGATCCAGAACAGGGTCGGTCCATCTCGCACAAGACAAAGTGAGACTCCTTTGTAAAACAGTGATCACGGGGCGAGACAGAGCCTAGTTTGGATCTTCGGTGGGCTCCGATCCCGATCCGGATCCAGAACAGGATCGACCGAGACTTTGAACCATGAGGTCCTCTGGGCCATAGAAAAAGCTGTCCAAGCGTGTCCTACAGTCCTACTCGCCCAACCTGTTGACAGCTAACTGCGGTGATGTCATGAATGAGATCATACATCATGCTCTCCCAAGCGGCCAAGCGGGAGTAAATCTTTGACGACAGACGTTGGTCATCAACATTAATTACGGACCACATTATAAGCCACGTGGCATTCTCTTAGAGACCACTGACCATATGATGTTTGACTCATCATTATGTGGACCGTGGACCAACCAGGCAAGTGTTTTTTAACAGTTGACTTGGGGTATTTTTCATGGTTTATTTTTAACCGTGGGAACGAAGCATTATCTCTCAAATCCAAAGGCTAGACGTCACTGATCAGGCTGATTTTTGGTATGTAAGCCGAATGGGCCAAACATTATATAGCCAGTAGTCTCTACAAGTAAGCCACGTGGCTCATACTGTTCTCTGTTATCAAAGATTTTCTCCACTGGTGGACAACTTTGACATGCGTAGTATGATACTACTACCTTGCATTACGGTGAGAAAATTTTTGAAGCGGTGGGGCGATCGTGCGCCCAATGATCACACGCCACATATACCTGGATTTAGGATTTGGTTTAATTTTTTTTAAAAAGTAACCATGGGTATATGTGGCGGGCAATCACTGGCGCATGATCGCTGCTTCAAAAATCCCACGGCTCCAAAATTTTTCTCAATGACATCAATGTTCATTTATTACCTTATATTAGGGGGATACCACGTGACCTAACACATGGTACACTCTTAGAGATCATTGAACGTATGGATGTTTAGCCCATCCCTAGGTAGACCCACATACCAAAATTCGTATTAATTGATTAGTAATTTCTAACCGCTGGATTAGTCTTTTTATCGTTTGTTTTTAACCTTGGAGGTTGAGCATAATTTGGAAGAAATGACACACTATTAGAGACTACTAACCAAATGGATGTTTGGTGCATCTCTAGATGGATCTACATACAAAAAATCAACCTGATTAATGATTTTTAAACATTTGATTAGAGTCATTTTTATAGACTGATTTTTAACTATAGAATTTGAATATTACTATTTAACATGCAACTTGAGGTATATTTTTGGCCAATGACAATGCGACACCACCATCCACATCCATGGGCCTTGGACCATGTGACATTACTCTTTTAATAATGGGCTATGTACAGGAATTTTAATTAATTAATCAATTATTTTATACAAACATTGAATTTTGACACCAAATAATTGTTGCTACGTTGATGCCACATGTCACACTTTTAGATACCACTGACTATATTGATGTGTTTGGTCCATCCCTAAGTGGACCTACATACTAAAAGTCATCGTGTTTTGAACAAATTGAGAACTTGATTGTTAGAAAGTGAATGTTGGTTAATTACTGTGCTATGTGCAAGTCCAATGGTGAGAACACGAATCATCTTTTAATGCATTGTGATATTTTGTCAAACAAATATAATTTTATTTTTTAGCACATGTGGGCCTCTCTTGGGTCTTGCTGGAGTCTATTGCTGCACTTTTGGGAGGATGGCCCAAGATATTTCCTTCACCTAGGGGAAGCTTTCTTTGGTGCATCGTGCCATTTGCAGTCATTTTGGGCATATGGATAGAAAGAACAAGAGTCTTTATAAGAAAGGAGAACAACTTTCAGGATATTCTCATTTCCATCAAAGCTTTCCTCTTCAGTTGGGATAACACTTCCTCCGATATGAGAGGCACATTTTTCGGAGATATAATTTTTAAACTTGACGACATTTTGTTATGTTAGTTGCTTATCTATTTGTATTTAGTGTTATTGTCTTCTATACTTCTTCTTGTAGTTCTTGAGATCTTCTCGATCTCCCTTTAATATATTTTGGACGCATCAAAAAATGTAAAAAAATCATCTTGATTAGTAATTTCTATCAGTTGGATTAGAGCCTTTTTCATGTTTTATTTTAACTGAGGATTTCAAGTATTATGATCCAAATGTAAGAAAACACTAAGCAGACAAATTTTTTTTGCCTAAATCTACATATGGATGGGCCAAACATCCATATGAAGTGAAAGAGATCACATGAACGCAAAGAGTTGGAAAGAGAGATTGAGTCACCTTCCATTTTGGGGCTCAAGGTAACATCTTTTGGAATTTAGCTAAAAGCAGGGCCTTCTAACATTTCCACTCAAGGCCTTGCCTTCCACAAGTTGTCTTAAAGGGACCAATTTGTGGGTCTTATCTAGATGATTTGTCAAACCAGATAGCCAGAAATCTTCTTCACGGGGTCCACTGATTAAACAATCCAGACTAATAAAGAAATCATACAAAATTTTAACTCCAGATGTTGAAAGTTTATGGTTTTTTTTTTTATCTCCCTTGCCAGACTAAAATTTTATTAACACTATTGCGTGACCCAAGGGCGTCACACAATGCTGTATGTGCCATATGTTGCATTTTCGGAGACCATGGACCTACAAACCAAAAATCAGCCTAATTGGTGAGTTCTAGTTCTTGGATTTGAGCATCCAAAATTATAACCCTAAGACCAAGGTTTAAAGGAGGCCGTTTTAACGGACTGGGGTCGTACCGTTAAAATGGATTTTTGTGTGGAAAAAATTGAATTTATCGGATTTTAACGGAAGAAAGTGGCGCTGAAATTTTGAAAATAAAAATAAAAATTTAACGACCATTTTTTGCACAAAATTTTTCAGAATTTAGCGGCTGTTAAAACAATTTCAGCGGCCGTTTAAAAAAAAAAAAAAAAAAAGGCCATTAAATTCAAAGTGTCAAAATGGTTTTTATGAAAACAAGCTTGGGCCTTACCATTTAAACGGCCCTTAAAACCATTTAAACGGCCGTTTTTAAAACCATGCCTAAGCCTAAAAATCAACACATGGAAAGAATCAAATCCACAGTTAGAAATCACCAATCAAGTTGATTTTGGGTTTGTTTATCAGCAAAAATTCTTACGGTCAATTGTCTCCGAGAGTGACATGCGGAGCAGGTTAAGTGGAAGATTAAGTCATTGGTTTATTTTTGGGTGAAGTTGTATGTGAAAGGGAACGGTCTATCTTTTGAGGATATAGTATTCAAATGGTCCAATTTGGTTAGTATGGGGAGGGATTAGGGGCGGCTTTTGTTAGTTTGGTGTAGCTCTTTTTTGTTCTTCTTGTCGTTTTGCTCATCTTTTTTGTATTCTCTAAGGCTTTTGGTTGGCTTTCTTAACTTCTCACTGCCTCAAATTACTAAGATCTTTACACTTAAAAAAAATAACTATCAAAATCAACAACTTAATTTAGAAGTTAGTTTGTGATTCCATTGTGTGGCGGAACGTACCGATGGTCCATGTAAAACCATGGATTCATTTGTTCTTCCTTCTTTCTCTTTAGTACACAATATGGTAAAACAATATTTAGATTGGATAAATGCCAACCAAACAGCTTACAATTTAGAACTAGAATACAGGACAATGTTAACCAAACAACATAAGAATCAGAACTAGTTCAAGATTGATAGCTACCCAATTAAGCACTAGCCCGGAACTAGTCTAAGGTTGGACTAGATCGTAAAAACACAATGTTCCTAGAGGCCCTAAATGCCAAAAAAAAACCCAAAGGTCGGGCTCAGGCTACCGCCTAAAATGACATGCTCTAGTTACAAGACACAATATGAGCCCCCGTGGCACACTCTCTTAGAGGACTCTGACCGTCTGTATGTTTGGCCCATCCCTAGGTGGACCTACAAACCAAAAATCAACCTAATTAGTGATTTCTAGGCGTTGGATCTTTGTACCACAAATACTGCTCAAATTCCCACAGTTGAGATCAAACCAATGAAAATAAGTCCAATCCAACGCGCCTATAAACCACTAATCGGGCTGATTTTTGGTTTGAAGGGGCACTTAAGGATTGGACAAACATCCATACAGTCAGAGTCGTCTATGAGTGTGCCACGTGGTTCATATCGTGTCCTGTAACCGGAGCCTGTCATTTTAGGGCGGTAACTTCAATTCTCTTTCATCTTGTTTCTTCTTCTCCTCTCACTGTGAACTCAAACCAACTTTTGGACTTGCATAACCTCATAAGAAAATACCCAACAACCCCCAAAACAGTCAGCAAAGCACTCACCGCAAACACAATCTTACTCGCAATGACCATCACGAAGATCAAAAAACCAGTCGGCACCAAACACATACAGACCAGTCCCGGTACCCCCATCGGCACCTTGTAAGGTCTCTTCAACAATGGGTACTTCCTCCTCAACCATATAAACGAAGCGAATTCCAACAACATCCCCATACTGTACAAGAAATTTGCCGAAGAGATTATGTCGGTGAAGTCCATGTACGAGACTGCAAGTGTTATCAGACTAGAAAGCAAGATCCCCACCCATGGCGTGTTGAACCAAGTCGATCTCAACGCCATGAATCGAGGCAAGAATCCCAAATCTGCCATACCCAGAAGCTGAAACGAACTACTGCTCAATTGGGCTTCGAATAGTCCGATTGCAGATAACACCGCACCGATTTCGACCCAGAATTTCAACCACTTACCGGCTATCATCCCCGCTGCGTCTGCTAAAAACCCATCTACCCATTTGTTTTGATCCACATTTAGAGACCCAGTTGCGGATAGTAGAGGAATCAAGTAGCCAAGACAAGCAAGAATCCCAGCTGAGAAAAGCGCTTTGGGGAACGTTTTCTGGGGTCGATCGACTTCGCCGGCTAAAGTACTGGCGTTGTCCCAGAAATTCAAGTTCCAGAAGAGGGTATTGAAGTATAAATTCCAATCCTTTTTCACCCCTTTCTGACCCATATTGATCCACCGTTGGGGATGGATTTTGGGGATCGAAACCAAAGCCATTATGAGGAATGGGCAAAGCGAGACAGTACCAAGAGCCACAGCAGTATAACCCACAATCGTTAATCCGGTATAGTTAAGAAAGGACAAGATCAATGTGAAGAAGGAGATAGAGAGGTAGCGTGGCAGACCGGAGGCGAAAGCTGGGAGGACGAGCTTCAAGTAGTCGGCACAGAGTACAGGATAGGCAGCGTTGTTGATGGCGCCGCTGAGGAACTTCCAGGAGCCCATGAGAGAACCCCAGAAGGGGCCGAAGGCGCGGTCGGCCCATATGACGTAGCCACCGTTCCCAGGGAAGGCGGTGGCGAGCTCAGCGGTGATGAGGGCTTCTGGGATACTCCAGATGAAAGGGAAGACGAGGAAGCCAAGAAGGGCAAAGAAGGGTCCTGCAGCTTTCACGGCTGTTTCTTCACCGAAGGGACCGCCCGAGACTTCGAAGTATATGAGAAAGATGAGAGGGATGAGAGTGAGCTTCTTTGTTTTCTCGCCATTGTTTTTGTGACGGTGGTGGTGGTCGGTTCCATGTTCATTTGGTTCTGGTTCTTCGAGCAGTCCATATGGGTTCATCTCTGATGAAGAAGATGTTTCTGCTCCTCCTCTTCGCCCTTTCGGACTTCGATTTCTAAAGGAATTGGTGGAAGAGAGAAAATCTATCTATCGAGTAAAACTTGGCTGCCCGCGACGGTCACTGACCGGCCAATATATGAGCACATGGCTTGGCACATTTTTAGAGGAAACTGACTGTACGGATGTTTGGCCAATCCCTAGGTGTACTTACAAACCAAAATCAACCTGATTAGTGATTTTTAAACGTTGGATTTGGGTACAAGGTCGAAAGGTTTATTTATGATTACAAAAAAAGAACGGAAAATTTATAAAATGAGAAAAAGCTTTAGGGTCGTGATGTAACAAGGTATACCTGAGATCGTTTCATTTGCGGAAGCGGCATTTTTGGTAGTCACCACTGCCATCTGGGCCCACTGACAGCATGGATGTTTAGCCCACCATTTAATAGATATTCATACAAAAAATCAGCTTGTTTAGTGCTTTTTAGCCGTTGGTTTTAGTACTCAAAAATGGTTGTATTCAACGGCTATAAGAACGCCTTAAATGGTGCTAAAAAGTGTTAAAATATAATGGTTATAGATTATCAATCAAGGTGATTTTTGGCATGTATATCCACCAAGGGGTGGGATAAACATCCAAGCGGTCAGTGGGCCCAGATGGCAGCGGTGACTACCAAATATGCTGCTTCCGCAAATGAACAGTTTCAGGCATACCTTGTTACATCTTTTTCCAAAGCTTTAATCTATTTACAAAAATAAAAATAAAAGTCTGACAATTCCAATTCCAAAAAAAAATAACTAAAGGGTGTTTTTCCCCACCTGACAAACGCCCTTTAAAAGGGCGTTTCCTATAGAGGAGTAAAACTTTTGTCCCAATACGAGCCACGTGGCATATTCTTAGTGGACGCTGACCATATGGATGTTTGATCAGTCCCTTGATGGACCTGCAGTCCAAAAATCAGCCTGATTAGTAATTTACAACCTTTGGATCTTTGCACTCAAATATTGCTCAAATTCTCACGATTAAAATCAACCCATGAAAATAACTTCAATCCAACGCTTATAAACCACTAATCAAGTTTCTTTTTTGGTGTGTAGGTCCACCTAGTGATTTGCCAAACATCCGTACAGTCATCGTCCGATAAGAGTGTGCCATGTGGCTTGTATCGGGACAAAAGTTTTACTCCTCTATGGGCAAACGCCCTTTTGTAATCACTAGGTTGGTTGGTAGGTCCACTTCAAGATTGGCCATACATCCATAAGATCAGCATCCTCTAAAAAAGTGCCATGTGGCTCACATTGTGGGCGGTCACAGCTTCACTAATCATCGCCTTTTAGCCAAGTTTTATTTCTATGATTCTATCTCATCTATCCGTATCTATTAACAAGGTATGCCTGGAATTTTTAGCGTGATTTTTGTTACTCACCACTGCGATCTGGACCCACTGACCGCATGGATGTTTAGTCCACACCATGGTAGACATTAACACCAAAAATCAGCTTTGTTCGATGATTTTGAACGGCTAGAAGTACTAAAATCTAATGTCTAGAGATTATCAATCAGATTGATTTTTGGTGTGTATATCCACGAAGGGGTGGGCTGAACATCTATGCGGTCAGTGGGCCCAGATTGCAGCATTTAGTTACAAAAATCGTGCGGGCACGATGTGCATATCTCACCCTTTTTGGCGTGAGGAAGTACAATTTTTGTTACTCACCTCTGCCATCTGGGCCCACTGAAGGCATGGATGTTTAGCCCACCCCTTGGTCAATATCCACGCCAAAAATTACCCTGATTGCTAATCTATAACCATTTGATTTAAGTACTTTTTAAGGCATGATTATGATTCAACCGTTGTTTTTGAGTAGTAAAACCAACGGCTAAGACTCATTAAAACATGCTGATTTTTTGTGGACTCCTATATAAAAAATCAGCCTTATTGGTGATTTCTAGCCATTGGATTTCAGTATCCCTAATAATGATCCATTTAGATGGCTAAAAATCAACTCATGAAAAGATTAAATCCAACGGCTAAAAATCATCAATGGGATGATTTTCATCTTATGTCCACCTAGGATAGGCCAAACATCTATACAGTTAGAGGTCCCTAAGAGTGTGCTAGGTGGAACATGCAAGAAATTTTTATTTTAATGTTTTTATACTAAAAGGGTAAAATGGTTAAGGTCTCGTAGCTAGGGAGATTAGCTAAAAAAATAGATCACCATATTTGGAGATGAGAGGAGTATTTTTAGCTAATCTCCAAATATGACTAAGCAATTGGAGACACTACTGGAGAGCCTTTTGCATGCTTTTTCACTTATATATTGAAATGGCTAACCACACTTTATATTGAAATGGCTAACCAATATAGATAGTTGTTGGAGACATTGTTTGAAAACTCGACTCGACTTGACTCAAAAGTCTACCGATTTGAGTTAACTCAAAGACTCGGACAGAAGTAACTCGACTCGAGTAATATATTAATATTATTTATATATATTAATATTAATATATAAATATCATATATTTATAACCAGAATTTATAAGATTAGGTTGAGTTTGAGTTGACAAGGCATTTGAGAAACTTATTTGGTTCGTAGACTGTAAAACAATGTGCTTGGTGCATTGTTTTGTTCAGGAAAACAAGACACCAAACTTGTTGTTTATTCGATTCGAGTTGACTCGATGAGTTTTAAAACATTGGTTGGAGATACCCTTAAAGGAGGGAAAAAAAACGTCTTTCTTCTCTCCTTCTCACACACGCGTTCTCTCACTCTCTCTTTGTGCAGACCTTCAAATGGATCTAAATTTTCAGTTCGACACTTCGATGTTCTCAATCTCACCATTGCTGCTTTTTGCAAAGAGAAATAGCACATTTAAGTGGGTCTTTGGCCAAGTTGTAGGTTAAAGATTCAAAATGGAGATTTGCGATTATAATGGCCATTAAAAACTTACAACATTCTTCTATGCATGCTTCGCAAGGTCACCGAGCAACATGAAATGCACAACAGTCTGGATCACCCGCAATGTAATCATCTTCTTCTTGTTGTATCGATCAAGTCGAGTGAGCTTCTCGAAATTGTCATTGATGAAGTTGTTCTCGGATGCATGCTGCTTCTTCTGCAATGTGATTCTTCTCGACGCCATTAATTCCATGGAGAAAAAGATCTAAGGTTCAGAATAGTGAAGGTGTGTTTAGATCTGGAATTCTGTTAAAAAAAACACTTTTTAATGGATAAGCAATGGGAAATGTAATATAAGGAAGCTCAAAAGACACCATTTAGATAGGGTGATTTTGTACTACGATTTTTGGCAAAAGAAACAAGAGAGAGGGAGACGTGTTGTGAGAGGGAGAGAAGTGTTGTGAGAGGAAGAGTTCAAGAGGAGTTTTAAGTAAAGGTTCTGGGCATTACTGGAGAGATTTTTGGAGTAATTAATTGAAGTGTTAAGTCTAAAACACCATTAATTTTTCAAGCACATTATTTAAAGTGTCAAGGGTGTTTTTTGAAAATTAAAAAAGATTGGGAAAGAGCCGTGTGGATGAAGGAGAAGACGATTTCTATGCCTTAACTTTAGTATAGATACCAAGGATCAAAGTCTCAGAATCGTTCGTCGGATCGGCCACCTCCGATTCTGATCCGGATCGGTTGGATCGAACCAATCTGACGTGATCCCGAGACGACATTTTAAAAAAAATCAAAAAAATACAAAAAAAAATGTGAAAAATTCACAAAAAATCAGAAAAATAAAAAAAATCAGTAAAAGATGCAAAAAAATGTGAAAAAATTCATAAAGTTATATTTAAATAGCAATCAAGTTTGTTGTAGTCCTTCATCATGCAGCCCACATGTCATAATGAGAAGTTATATTTCAATACAATCCAGGAGTTGGAACATGCAAATTTCATAAGATGTTTAAATACATAATGATGCAAAGGTGGGTGACCTGTAGAGTGTGAGGTTCCAAAGCGTGATCCCGAGACGACATTTTAAAAAAATCAAAAAAATACAAAAAAAAAATGTGAAAAAATCACAAAAAATCAGAAAAATAAAAAAATCAGTAAAAGATGCAGAAAAATGTGAAAAAATTCATAAAGTTATATTTAAATAGCAATCAAGTTTGTTGTAGTCCTTCATCATGCAGCCCACATGTCATAATGAGAAGTTATATTTCAATACAATCCAAGAGTTGGAACATGCAAATTTCATAAGATGTTTAAATACATAATGATGCAAAGGTGGGTGACCTATAGAGTGTGAGGTTCCAAAGCTTCAATGAAAATGAAAATGGAGGAGAAAGAGTCTCACGTTATCATTGCTCGATTAAACATGATCCAAAAACATCCTTTGATGTCCATCTCATAGTATGTCAACCTTTCCCATAATTCATTTCCTGTTAGAAAGATTCTACAACACATTACATGTAAAATATGTTATCCACTTGAAAGCATCAAAAGAATGCAAGAATCACCTTGATCTACTGTGACTGAATGATGACAACATTTTGACGTCGATCCCTGCAAAAGTAGAAATGAAATATAAATGAAGAACTAAGAGTTAATAAATGTAAATTAATATAGCTTATGAAAAAAAGAATAAATAGTCAAAAATAAATAAAATAACCTATGCTTGACTATTGTTCGTAATAACTATGAGGATGGTGGTCCATAGGGAAGAAGAATGTTCCATACTGGCTAGATGCAGTATCATTGGGCTCTACAGTATCATGGCTACCTCTAGATTGTCCATAATATCCACTGTAACTACAGTCAGACTTCGATTGGCCATAATCATAGCCATGTTGTTGTTGATCATAACCATTTTCATAAACTTGAGGTTGATGTTGAGGAGGCTGACCATAATCATATGGATAAAATGGCTGGGGTTGAGGTTAAGGTTGCCCATAATCATAAGTATCCCCTCCATATCCAAGTTGACCACCAAAGTCCCCAAAATTTATCTCACGTACTCGCTCATCTAAGTCAGTGAGTTTTGCATTATACTCATATGGGCCACCCTGCTAGTACCAATGTAGTCTCTTTGTGTCCCATCATCGTCGCTTGGACATTTAGGTAAGGCAACCAATCTTCTACGTCGACCTTGTTGTCTCCATCCACCGTGATCAGTGTTTTGGGTCACGATCATATTTTCATCTGGGTTTGTGCACCTAAACGACCCTCCTCAACACTTTCACTGCCCTCGACTTCACCACCATTGCCCACATTCCCGCCATCTCCTCCAGCTCCTCCATCAGCACCACCACCACCATCATCACCATCATCCGAACCACGACTCTGATTGTGTCAGAAAATCCTCGCGACCTAGAACATCTTCATCCAACAATGATAAGTCATCTCCATTTAACGTATGAGGTTCATTTTCTTGTACACTCATCAAGAACGTCGTCGACTTTGAAAATATAATCCAAATCAATTGTATTATAATAATCTTCATCATCTCTTTATCCATTAGATTATGAACGCGAAGCCTCATATTGTAGTAGACGTATACCAGATCATCAAACCTCTTCATTGATAATCTATTTCGCGATTTTGAATGGATAAGGGAGAAAATGTTCAAATTTCTCTCGCAACCTAACGAAAAACATGTTTAACTTAACACCTTAACTGCAATCTTCTATAAGGCAAGCATAGTCTCACCATAATTGTACCACCCTTCAGCTGCAAAAAAGAAAAAAAGACTTTAAATATGATATAGTGTAAGGTAATTATTCATCTAATGAAGTATAACATTAACATATCTAGTAGACTAAAACTCGCTTTTTATTTGCGAGTAGATCCCAAAATTATCATTTTCCTCTTCATAAATTCTTATCTATAACCAGTATCAATAACTAATTAATTATAAAATATTTTTACCTCATCAATTGCATATCCTGCTAGATCCATATCTGGTTCTAGGTGGTGAGTAAAGTCATTACTATATCAAAATTTTAGATTTAAAAATTAAGCTACAAAATAAAAAGTAGTTGTTAATAACTAAAAAATATTATTAAAAATACATATTGTCACTGTAATATTATAAATTACCTACTGCATGGAGATCATGATGAAGTTGTGTCTCATTGGGTTGCCTCTTTAAACCTGCTTCTTTACTTAGGTTGCCTCTTTAAACAAACTGCTTATTATTGATAACTTGATTGCTGGAAAATTGATAATGATTAATTATTGTGTGATGTGTAAATCCAATGGTGAGAGTTCTAGTCATCTTTTATTGCATCGTGACTTTGCCAAACAGATTTGGTGGAACTTTTTATATCAAGCAAGCCTATCTTCGGTGATGCCCTAGTCCATTGGGGATATATGTTGTGAGGTTGGCGAAAACCAGCCCTTTCAGTGATTAGAAAATTTCTTTGGAGGATGGCACCATTTGCGGTTATGGGGGTTATATGGGTGGAGAGGAATTGGAGGACATTTCAAGGCAAAGAAAACTCCTTTTTTGATACTCTCATTAGCATAAAGGAATTCTTGTTTGAATTAGATTTCTTGAGTTGAGAGGCATCTATTTTGGAGATGTTGTATTTATAGGTTGGATGATCTTATATATTGAGAAAGAGTAGTGGATTGTTCTTTTCGCTCTTGTTTTTTGTTGCGTATTTTCTTATACTCTACTTTTGAGATCTTCTCAATGGTCAGCAGACTTCTGTGACAAAGAAAATGCGCATTCCAGTGCAGAGTTTTGAAGTGTCTTTTCAAAGAAAATTTTGCCTTCTTTTGCTATAGGTGGCAATAAATAAGTCATTCGTAAATAAACATATATAGGCCTAATTATAGGGTGCTATTAATTGCTCTAAGTTGGGATGCCAATGGGTATCCAATTAACCAACTACTGGACCCTACACTAACTAATAGGATTCATGTCCAATTTTTTAATTGATTAAAACTGGGTCCAGTTTAGTTTACCCGTTTAGATTTGATTGGAATCAAGTCCAATTCATGTTACAAAATGGGTGCCCAAAGGTTAAGTCCTGAAAATACTAACTAGAAAATCAGAATTGAAGTGTATTATACATGTGAAAAATCGAGATCCTAGTACATAATAGATGGGCTCTTCTTCGGTGGGCTTGAGAATCTTTATGCACCATGTGTAAAAGGTTACTAACATCGATGAAAATAGTTATCACTGTGTGTAAAATGTTACTAACATACAAATTAAAAAATTATAGAAAGTTCTACAGTTCTTCTTCGTCGTAAGAGTAGTGACTAATAAACACACATAGAAACTGCCGATCAACTATAAAAAGAGTCGCCAATCGATACAAATGAACTGTTGATCAACTATAAAAGAGTTGATCACCACAAATACATGTAATTTGCGCAAGGTGCATAAAGATTCTTTTGTGCACCAAAGATTTTGCAATAATATATAATTTGACTAATATCATTGTAATTTATATATTCTTTGTCCATCAAACTTTTTCTTAGTCTAACACCTCAATGTTGTTTCACCCTCGATTGTTCCCCTTACTAGATAGGGGGAGTGTGGCATGAGGGGACATTTGGATTGGGATAGAGATTCAAGATTCAGCCTTGCTTTGCTTCACAAACATAGATGAATCTACACTAGACATAGTGACAAATTAGGATGAGAGGCTCTCCGTTAGATCCAATCTTTTCTGTGACCCATGATCTGGAAAAGAACTTATTGTCTCTACATCTCTTGCCTTTGAAGTCTGGATATTCTGATGAAAGTTGATTCCCTTCCTTACTAGTCTCAGTAGTCTTTCTTTCATCCACAGGCCGGGATCGAGAAGTGGAAGTCATAAAAAAAGAGATGTTTCTCTTCGCGCCTCAAATCAAGAAGAAGGGCAAGACGTTAGTATCGATCCCAAGCCGTTTGGCTAAGAAAATAGAGGTTGCTCAGATACAAGTTCCGGCCTGTCCGTAACGCACGTGATCCTCCCACTCCCCTATTCAAATCCCAAACCATGCCTACAACACGTTTTCTCAGCACAACAATTGGATACCCTATATCCAATGAGAAATTGAGTATTTATTGAGTTAATTCTTGAATTGCCTATTTCAGTACCGAACCAATAAAATTTGGATCCAATGTCTTTAACAAGCCCTAGTTCTAATTATACTAGTAGGCGAATTGTAATCAATCATGTTAAACCCCTAGATCTAAGTGGTAATCTCTTCCAACCATGGAAGGACCTTGATTGTTTGGTCATAGATTTTAAGTTGTTTGGCGTAGCGGATGCGTGAAGTTAATCTTTCGTGAAAAGGGAGAAGCGCACAGTCTTCAACTGAAGAAAAGAAGGAAAGAATAATATAAGCTTAAGCAAAATGTGTATTATTGATATCCAATTGCAACTTATATTTGTAGAACATAAAAATAGGGAAAAAAACGAAAAAAATTACTGCAAACAGCAAAATCAAACTAAGCATGAAAATTGATAATACTCAATCCTAGAATCAATGCAAAATCGATGGTGAGTGATTCTGACTTCTATAACTAAAGTTATTACTAAAACAAAATTTCTAAAATAGAAAAATTTTCCTTTTTGATGGCCTTAAGAAAGGAATTTGGTGAAAAAGTGAAAATCTATAGCAAAGCATGGATTTTGAAGATCTCGTCGTTCCATTTAGGAATGAAAGCCCTTGCGCAATTCTGACGGGGACCTTGATGTTTACTAATGCCATTTGGGCTTTTGACACTCCAAAAGTTCCATGAAATCCCCTGCCACATGTTCTACATCATTGTCCAACGAAAGACCTACCCTACACAAGTTGCGTAAGTCAAAGGTGGATGCAATAGGAAAAATCAGCTAGCACATTTTTTGTTACTCATCGCTGCCGTCTGGAACCACTGACCGCATGGATATTTAGCCCACCCCTTGGTGGGTATACATACCAAAAATCACCATGATTGGTAATCTCTAGCCATTAGCTTTAAGTACTTTTTAAGGCCCGATTCTAGCCGTTGAATTCGACAATTTATTTGAGTACTAAAACAAACGGTTAAAAATCATCGATCAAGCTGATTTCTTAGTATGAAATGTCTACCAAGGGGTGGGCTAAACATCCATACGGTCAGTGGGCCCAGATGGCAGCGGTAACATAAAAAGGTGCTGACTAACGCCAAAAGGAGTAAGACTTTGATGACAGGGTGCAATAGGAGCCACGTGGTATAATCTTAGAGGACACTGACTGTATGGATGTTTTTCCAATGCCTATATGGAGCTACAAACAAAGCATCAGCTTGATTTGTGATTTCAAACCTTTGGATCTTTGTACCTCAAATAATGGTCAATAATGCTCAAATTTCCCACGGTTAAAAACAATTCCAATCCAACGCCTAGAAATCACTAGTCAGGCTGATTTTTGGTTTGTAGGTCCACTAATGATTGGCCAAACATCCATACGGTCAGAGTCCCTAAGAGTGTTCCACGTGGCTCATATTGTGCCCTGTCATCGGCCTTGATGACAGGGCCCTGTCATCAAAGTTTTATTCCGCCGAAAGCATGTGCTATAGCTTGTTACATTGCCACCCGTGGGCCTAATGGTTCGTGGGATGTGGAGTATAGTGGATAAGAGAAGTACTCCCATATAGTGAAAACGAGTGGAACTGACGCGGCACACACATGATCGATGGTCTTCCAACCGTTGGATTTTAGCATTATATATCATTGGCATGCAAGAAACCCATAAAAAAAAGTGCTCAATCCTACGGATGGAAATCATCCCAATTAAGCTAATTTTTGCTCTGAGAGGTTTCCGAAATGAATAAATCTTTGATGACATGATGAGCCACGTGGTACATTCTTAAAGACTACTACCATATGGATGCTTGGCATCATTTTCAAGTGGACCTACAGACCAAAAATCAGCCTGATTAGTGATTCTAACCTTTTGATCCAAGAGTACCCGAATCCCATGGTTAAAAATCAACCCAAGAAAAAGACTCATATCAGGCTGCGTTTTGGTCTGTGGGTCCACTTAATTAGGGATGGGCCAAACATTCAAACGGTCAGTGGTCTCTAAGAATGAGCCACGTGGCTCATAATGTGGTCTGTCAGGAACTTTGATGATGGACATCTGTCATCAAAGATTTATTGCTCGTAAATGGGGATCAGTAATTGAACTGTTGAGATTTGGATAATTTATACGATATATATAGACAGAGAGGTACTATTACTTAAATAAATATTAGCTCGGGGATGGAAAATGGTGATGGCAGAGATATCATTGTTGACTTCATAACGATTTATGACTAATTTTATTGCTCTGTGGAACGCTGATATGGCAAATTCAAACAATCAATCTGCTATACCTTGCAATGGAGATCTCGGGATCGGTGGCTCCAGCCTATCCCGATCCGGATCTGTCCAATCCAAAATGGGATCCGCGCATCTCGCCCGAGACAAAGTGAGACTTCTTTGGTAAACAATGGTCTTTGAACCCCTTTTTAAGTCCTGCTAGGCTGCTACCTAAATTGCTGCATGTTGAAAACCTGTCTTATGGGGTCAACGAGTCAGTTCCAGTTCAGTTCCTAAGATACATAGAATCGGAACCAATATTATAGGCTCTTATCGATTTCAGTTCTTAAAATGATGGATCCAGAACCGGAATTGATTGTTTGGTTCTGATTAGTTCCAATTCTGATTCCGGGTGCATCAGTTCTAATCTTGATAATATGACAATTTTAACACTATATTTATATATTTAAGATTATACTTATGTATTGGTTCGGGTTTCTACTGGTTCAGGTTTCTACTGGTTCAGGTCCAATATCAAATTACCCATAAACCAAAAACTATTATTTAAGGTTCTTATTTGGTCCGGTTCCCAGAATTTTGGAATTCCTTGGATGAGGATCAGAGGTGTTGCTGCGGGGGGCTGTTCTTCGATACCGACTTTGGTATCAAAATTTTAATGCCGAAGTCCCTAAATTTGCCACATAGTAGACTCTTTCGGGCCCACCGACTCCATGAATATTTAGCCCACATCTTGGTGGACCCACACACCAAAATCAGCGTGATTGGTGATTTCTAGCCGTAGGATTTGAACACTTTTCATCATGGGCTTTATGACCATATGAAGTGGTTCCAAGCCCATGATGAAGGAGTGCTCAAAATCAATGGCTAGAAATCGCTAATCATGCTGATTTTTGGAGTGTGGGTCCACCAAGATGTGGGCCAAATATTCATGGAGTCATTGGGCCCGAAAGAGTCTACTACATGGCAAATTGAGCGACTTCGGCGTCAAAATTTTGATACCGAAGTCGGTATCATAGATTTTTCCGCTGCTGCGTCTTGAGATCCTAGGAATGATTTGCTCACTCTTCCATGCGGAGACGTGGAGTACATAAAAAAGCACCACCTGACACACTTTCAGCCCCACTGACGAATGAATGATTTGACCACGAGTAAACATTCGCTGACACCTGTGTGTGAGCAAAGCCGATCACACACCACAATATGAGCCACGTGGCACACTCTTAGAGGACGATTATCGTATAGATGTTTGTCCAGTCCCTAGTTGGACCTGTGAACCAAAAATCAGCCTCATTAGTTATGTTAGACCTTTGGATCTAGTACCCCAAATAATGGTCAATAATGCTTTAAATTCTACGGTTAAAATCAACCCATGCATATGACTCCAATCCAACGCTTAGAAATCACTAATCAAGCTAATTTTTGGTTTACAAGTCCACCGAGGGATTAGTCAAACATCCATACGGTCATCATTCCTTAAGAGTGTTCCCCGTGGCTAATATTGTGATGTGTGATCGGCTTTGCTCACACACAGGTGTGAACGAAGGTTTTCTCATTTGACCACTCTTTGGTGGACCTACACGTCTACAATCAGCCTAATTGTTGGTTTCTATCCGTTGGATTTGAATATTTTTCATGGGGTGATCTGTAGCCGTTGGAGTTAAAACACTCTTTTAGATACTCAATTTGAACGGTTAGAGATCACCAACAAGCATATTTTTTGTGTGTAGGTCCCTCAAGTGATGGGCTAATCATTCATGGGTTGTCGGCAGAAAGAGTATGCCAGGTGGTTCAACTTTATGTGCTCCATAGCTCCACAGGGAAAAATACTCCACAAGCTAAATGTTTCCATACCTACTTTATCAGTTAATCATAGAAGTAATAAAGAATGCCCCAAAAAACTAAAGGGTCCGGCTCCATTGACAGATCTAAAATGACAGGGACACAATATAAGCCACGTGGCATACTGTTATAGGACTCTGACCGTATGGATGTTTGTGTTATCCCATGGTGGACCTACCAACCAAAAATCAGCCTGATCAGTGATTTATAGGCTTTGGATTAGACGTATTTTCATGGGCTTATCTCAACTGTGGGAATTTATGCAGTATTTGAGGTACAAAGATGCAACACTGTTAAATCACTAATCAGGCTGATTTTTGGTTTGTAGGTCCATCATGGGATAAGACAAACATCCGTACGGTCAGAGTCCTTTAACAGTGTGCCACCTGGCTTATATTGTGTCCCTGTCATTTTATATCTGTCGACGGAGCCCGACCCGATACATCTCATAAATAATGATAAATAACCGGACGGGATATTGGCGCACACGATTTCACTCAGTAAACCTGCCTAAAATTGACCTCTCTCTCTCTCTCTCTCTCACAAAAAAATCAGGTCATTTGAACATAACCTCCTCAATTCGAAAACTTCAGACCATCCAATTAAAACATTATTTTGGATCAATTTTTTTAGTGTAACAATTTCGAAATGAACTGATTTTTGGTGATGAAGATCATCATGGCAAGGAAAACTCATTGTGTGATCGGATTGTCCAACACGATCTCCATGTTGGCTCCACCTAGGTTTAAAAGGGACCGTTATAACGGTATAACGGATTGGGGGCATTACCGTTTTTCCGTAATGGCAAAAATAGGAAATAACGGAGATAGCGGCCTCCTTTTTTTTCACAATTTTTCAGACAACAATGGTCGTTAGCAAAAATAATGGCCGTTATTTTTAACGCGTTTTAACAGTTCATAATGTAACGGGGAGGTCCGAATCCGTTATAACAGCCAATATTTTCGTTATAACGGCAGTTTTTTAAACCATAGACTCCACCAACGGGTGTAAGAACAGGATGTAAGAAATGGGTGCAGCTCTTGACGGTCTCACACATAAATTCTGAAAACAAAAACAACAAAGTGTTAAAGCAATATGAACACGTAAACAAAAAATGGCATCTTTTAGCGCCAAAAACGTCACAAAAAGAGAGGAATCACCGCCGCAATGAATGGAGCCGAGAACACTAACCCCCATTACCCTGCCACCGACAGGAGCGGGTCAAAACCAATAGCTTAAAAGCTAAAATCCCATTTTGCCCTTCAAAATTCAACATAATTACCCCCCAATACACCAGTAAGAAACACGACCACCTCCCCCTCTCCGTCCCTCTCTCGAGAAATTTTTACTCCCCACGATTCCCTCCCTTCCAACAAAAATAACCCACGAACGCTTAACCAAAAAGACGAGAGTGAGAGAGTGAGAGAGTGAGAGAGATAGAGAGAGAAAAAGAGTGGAAAAAGACGAGAGTGCTGACTGCTGAGTGTGTAATCCTGTAATCTGATGGTGGAGCGAAGAAAATACCAAACGCAACATCTCTTCGTTATCTCTTTCACCCATCCATCACCATGCCCTGCACATTCCTCTCTCTCCTCTCTCTCTCCTCCTTCTTCTTCTTCTTCTTCTTCCATCTCGCCCAAGCCCATCAAATCCGATCCGATCTCGATTGCACCGGGCGGTGGGTCCACATCAGAAAACTCCCTTCTCGTTTCAATCTCCATCTCCTTACCAACTGCTCTGATTACCCGCTCTATGATGATTTCTGCCCTTACTTAGCCAATCACGGCCTCGGCCAGAAGACCCATAACCGCTCCCATAGTTGGTTCCGTACCGAACCCTTTATGCTTGAACTCATCTTCCACCGTCGCATCCTCGAGTACCCTTGTTTGACCTCTAATCCTTCCCACGCCGACGCCGTATACCTCCCTTATTACACTGCCATCGACGCACTTCGATATCTCTACGGCCCTGACGTCAATTCTAGTGCCCAACACGGTCTCCACCTCTTCCAATTCCTCCAGCAGGATTCCCCCCAGATATGGAATCGAAATTCCGGCCATGATCATTTCTTGGTCATGGCACGTCCCGCTTGGGATTTCTCTCAGCCATTATCGAACGATCCTCCGATCTGGGGAACATCCTTCCTAGAATTGCCTGAATTCTATAACATCACGGCGCTGACGCTCGAGTCCCGGGCCTGGCCGTGGCAAGAGCAGGCGATCCCGCACCCGACACCATTCCACCCTCCCAACGTCGCATTGCTGGAGTCATGGATTAGGCGGGTACGCCGCTCTCACCGCACCACACTCATGCTCTTCGCTGGTGGGGGTGGAGTGTCAGCAGCGCGCAACATTCGTCACAGCATTCGCGTTGAGTGCGAAAACAACACCAGTAGCAACAGCAACAGCAACAGCAACAGCACCAGCACCAGCCTTTCCAAGTTATGCGAAATCGTCGATTGCTCCAATGGCATGTGCGAACACGACCCAATTCGGTACATGAAGCCAATGTTGCAGTCAAGCTTCTGCCTCCAACCACCTGGTGACACACCAACACGACGGTCGACCTTCGATGGGATAATTGCTGGATGTATTCCGGTGTTCTTCGAGGCATTGTCCGCAAAGGCACAATTCGGGTGGCACTTGCCAGAGAAGCAATACGCAGAATTCTCAGTGTTCATACCCAAGGAGGAGGTGGTCTTGAAGGGGTTGAGCATCGTGGATGTACTAATGGCGATTCCTAAGGCCGACGTCCGGAGGATGAGAGATAATGTTATTGAGTTGATGCCAAGAGTTATGTACAGAAGGCATGGTAGCTCTCTGGGGTGGACAGCGAAGAAGGACGCCTTCGATATTGCGGTGGAGGGAGCCATACAAAGGATCAAATCCAGAGTTGCAGGAGTGACAGTATGATTTGAATTGTGTTACTCTTCTTATTGTTACTATTTAGTTCCCTATTTTTTTCTTATTTATTCAGTTGACAAATTTTATACAGAGAGGTAGAGAGAACTGGAGATTATTCATTCTTTTAATTGATAATAAATCAATTAATTGTGTGTTGCTTAATTTATTTCCTCATAATTTTCTCTCTTACCTGTTTTTTTGGTCAGTGGAAGTGTTCTTACTGCTTGAGCAATCATGCATCCCCTACCTGTAGTGCCTGCATGTACACATTCAGTGCTGCAATGTAAAACCAAAGTTGGGTTTTCACTTTCACCCATTAACATCAGTACACAGTTGTGATCAGATGGAATATAGTAATGCAGATGGGAGTACCTTGAATAAAGATGAAAATGGAAAAGATCTAAGAAGTTGGGGACAAAAAAGAATTTAATTATTAGGGTGCTCAAAGCTGAAAAGTTACAAAATCCATAAGAACAAGGGGAAGATGGAGAGACGGTTTGATTGCCCCCTCCCCAACTATCTCCCTGACACACATCGAATGGCAATTGGTAATTGAGAATTGCAGTTTTTTTTCCCTCCTTTTTGTGCTTTTCTTTCTTGAACTGGTGGACACTAGTTGGAGAAGCAGCCAGGTTTCATCCCCACCTCACAATCACGGAACCCCATGTAAGGCCAGCACCAAAGCCTGCAGCGGCAATTATATGGCCTGGTTGCACCTTCCCACTTCGAACAGCTTCATCCAACGCCAAGGGAATGGATGCGGCACTGGTGTTACCATAATTAGCCAAATTCGATATAATCCGTTCTGGTGGGACCTGCAAACGTGTTGCAACAGCATCGATGATCCTTTGGTTTGCCTGCATCAACCAGTTGGTCCATTATTATTTACTCCTATCATTATTAACTATGGAATGACTACTATGTAGTTTCTAGTTTTAGTGTAGATGATGAGGCCCCAGTTAAAACACACACAATCTATACATGGCATTGCCCTTGCCGAACATGCTGGGGTTGGTACCCACCATTTTATGGTCCGACGTAGAGACTCTACTATGCAGAAAGTCAACCCAAATGCATGATCTAACCATTCAAATTAGAAATGACCTTTGGTCAGGTCCAGGATAAAGTGCTAGATTTGATGAGTAAGATCACTTGTTTTGACAAGTGAAGAAACTGAAAGGTACGATCATCCAATCAGCTCAACTCTTGGCATAGGTCTTCTAGGTGAGGCGGCATACCACTGTATACACCATATGTACTTAGATCCATAAGACAGGGCCCTTAGAATTTCCTTCTAGAGATTTTTTTTTTTATATAATACCTGATGCAGAAGTAACCAATCAATCTGAGAAGCCGTGAGACCGGCCTTTTCCAGTGCAGACTCGATCACCTGTGGCACACACCGAACAGCGAAGCGGAAGACCTCTTTGCCATTCATTTGGATGCATGAGTACGAAGAGCGTTTTGGGGGGAAGTCTACCACTGAACCATTGGAACCCAACACATGCTCCGTTTCATCCTCTTTGATTGCGGCATTTAAGTGCCTGCACAAGTAGTGGGTAAGTGAATGCTCAGTCTCATTTCCCTCGTGCAAACGCAAAATAGATAGTCAAAGAAGTGTAGGAAAAAAAGAAAGAATGGATTCAATTTGTTTTTTTCAACAAGACAAGATACACGTACTTTTGGCCATCCCCATCACTGTGCGCATCAAAACCAAACAAGCCGTCCTCATTGCCATCACAAGCCTGCAAAGCAATTGCATTATTGAAAATAAAATCAAGAGCTTATTTTCTTCAAGAACAACTATAAACTTAGCTGTTTACTAAAATAAGTTAGATAAATATAACTTTTAAACAACAGTAACCATAACAGCTCATGAGAAAACAAATCACTAATGCTTATGAGAAGGACCAGTCAGCCTATAGATAGGTAGCCTTTTTATCGATCATAAAAAGATATATAACCTTGTAAGCCTAATCACTAGCCAAGCTACTAGGGTATGAATCAGCCCTAGAGCAGCCTCTGCACGTATATTTCCACACTGAGATACCCATAAGGTAACCCTGTTCTTGAGTCCTGACATCAAGTTCGAGCAACTCCCAATGTTTTAAGGTCGTCCAAGAAAAAGGCTGGGTTGGACCATTTCAATCCCTATTGAGAAAAGCGGCACTCTATAAACATCCGATCATCAAAACAAAGGAGAGTACCCATCTTGAATGTTAGTGCAGTCTCTGCACATTACTTCCACAGTGAGATAACCATAAGGGAAGCTGTTCTTGACATCAAGTTCGAGCAACTCCCAATGTTTTAAGGTTGTTCAACAAAAAGGCTGGGTTTTGGACCATTTTGATCCCTATTGAGAAAAGTGGTACTCCATAAACATTCTATAATCAAAACAAAGGAGAGTATCTGTCTTGACTATTAGAATATTATGCAGATCTATAAAAACATAAAGGCCCCAAAATTGTGAAGTCCTTGTGGAAGCACCCTCCTTTCAATAGAAGGGGAGATTTGTTTACTGAGGGTGGATGAAAGTTTGACTGATGACAACAGCAGACCTACCCAAACACCTTAAAACCATCATATGCAAAAGAACTTGGGGAAAACGAAGACGTCCCCAGCAGAGAGTGATAGTTTAGTCCTCAAGGAAAGAAATGGTTTAAAAACCAGCTTTTTTTGGGCGAACCGTTGAACCTGGGCGATTGAACTGGTAAACCGTTCGCCCAGGTTTGTTCAAATGTTCAAAATCCTCTTTTTTATTTATTAAATACTTACGGACTTACCAGAAGATGATTTCTAATCTTGATTCATTAATAAGAGTAATTTATGGCAAACTGTCCATATTTGGAAGTGATAATAAGATTTCTGATTAAAGGTATCCCCTAGTGACAACATCTATATATATATATATATATAGAGACAGAGAGAGAGAGAGAGAGAGAAGGGATAACTTTAAAATTAATTTACTAATTTTAAAGAAAATTAGTAACAAAACAGAAGCATGCACTCCTCATTTTTCTAATCTTTCCTTTCCCAGTTGTTTTATTCCTTTAATGGGAAGTTGTAATGATAACTATGTTTGGGCCTTTTAACAGAAATATTTGATTATAAAGACAATTAATTATGATGTCAGCTGATGTCATCAGTCAACCAGTTGACCAGACCAGTTGAACCGGATCGGCCTCGCCTGGCCCTTATACCCAATTCGATGACCGGAACAGGTTTGAAAATGTTGGTTTATTCTTCCATTAACCTCATAGTCCAGCTGAGGATACCAGGGCCAGAGCACTAATTTATTTTTCAATTATCCAAAAGAAAGGATCTGAAAATAAGTACATAACAGTTGTTTTTGTTTCTTCAGAATTGAGCAAAAATCATTGCAAAAAAATGTTTCGATCATAGCAGGCACATCAGATTTAGAGTTAAATGGGTAAATCAAGGTGCATCTACTGCATCCATTTAGCATTTAACAAAATAAAAAAAGAAACACATAGCAACAACAAAGACAGAAATACGAAACATAGGTAGAAAGTCTCAAGATTGGAGTAACCAAAGAATAACTTCACTTGAGGTTTGTTATTCTGGCATGACAAACAACAACAACACGGAAAGATACCAAAAAGGAATCAAATATAAGAGCATTAATGCCACATCGATTACGTTGATAGTTGAAAAGGAGCAGAGGAAGTTAAAAGACATTAAACTTTATTAGTCAGTCCCCATTAGTATAGATTGAAGAATCTGAAAATGGATTTATCACTTCTCTAGCACAAAATGGTCGTCAAAGGCAGTTATATTGTGGATGGTGTCTTGATTGCAAATGAATGTACAGATTCTTGTCTAAAGTTGGTGTTCTCACTGTTCTTTGAAAGTAGCTATAGAGAAAACATACAACTTAGTTCAGAGATTTTCAAATTATATCATAAGTAGATTGGGATTTGGAGACGATGGAGAATAAGTAACAATACACATTTCTTCAGCACCATTTTCTTCCCTTGGCCATTGTACTATGGTAGATTTCTTTTGTAAGAATAGTATAGGACTCAGCCAATAGCACCACTCTCTCCATTCTTATTCGTGCTGACTGGGGGAGGCTCTAAGCAAAAACGCCTCGAGGACGGAATCCATTGGTTGATATAAAGTGAACAATGAAAGAAGTTCCATCTCTAATGTTCAACTTGTCATTGACAATCGTTGTTTTGCTCTTACGTAATTAGATTAAGATTTGTATATGTATACTCAAATGCTTGCAAGCAGTTTTGGGTCTTAGAGCGAATTTGGAAGAAGGATTGTTGGATGGTCTTGTGCAAATGACATGAATTTAGTTGAAATGTTCAACGTGTTGGGATGTAAAAGGGAATCATTTCTAATCTTTTGTTTGAGTCTCCAATCGTGGTTGTGACTTCACTCGTAAAATTATGTTGGGTCCACTGGTTGAAAGAATTGAATGGATACAAGCAACTTGAAGCATCATATCAATCAGAAGACTGTCTTTCTCATCAAGTCCACTCTTTCAAACACACCCACCTACTTCATGTCCTCAAGTACCAGTGGCAATTGCAAACAAGCATGAGAGAATCCAAAGGGATTTTCTGTGTAGGAAGGAAATATGACATAAATCGTTTGAATGGATGTACTCAAAGATACACAGTAATTAGTACTAATAAGATTATAGAAAAGAATAATGCTTTTCTTGGCAAACATCTTTAGAGGTTCTGGGCTGCACTACTCCCCTGCCCCATGCCCCAACCCCCCAACCAAGAGGGAGATTGCCAAATAAAAAAAGATATATACATGATGCTGAAGGATGTATTGAATATGTTAGTAAAAGCAACAAACAATGACTAATAAGAAAAAGAATCGATTGCTCACAAGATAGAAAGGAGAGGCATTGTTTGTAAAAGAAATATGATCATTGGAACAACAAAATCAACATCTTGCCAACACTCATGAGTTGAAGAGAAAGCTCAATTATACGGATGGATGTCTTGTAAATATTAATAATAACAAATCAACATATATCTAGCCAAGAGTCAAGGATTAAGAAGATAAACCCAACACCAGAAATAGAAGAATAAAAGGGTTGCTAGATCTAGGTTTTTTGGTTTAGTTAGAAGAGCCAAAGTTTTTGTCGGACTGGCTAGAAAAGTTTTAGTTGCTTGTTCTCTTCCAGGTTCGATTAAGAAAAAAGTTTTCTCAGCAGCATCACAACAATCTAGGGTCTACAGATCTTGTGCTCTCTCCTGATGCAGTCGATGAAGGGTTGCACAATTCTTGAGGTAGAGATGCGAACACAAGTTCTTTATAGCTTTAGAGTTTTATATAATTGAAGGTGACTACACTATCGGACCATCAAAAGATAGTTAGGTTAGTTTTGTAAGCATGTAAAAAAAAGTACTGATATCGAAGGATTAAAATTCAGGTGATTCTCTCACAGGAAATCGATATTTTTTCAATCTGACTACTTTGATGTGGGCATCAAATTTACATGGAAGTGATAAATCCCAGATCCTTTCCCACTCATTGAGGAGGCCCCATACTCTGTACTAGTATTTTGATGTCAAATATTAAAGGTGGAATGGGATCTGAGCTGCAGTACTAAACCCTCAATGTGGAGATATTCATCACAAAGCATTCTGAACCTAGTTTCATCCATGAAGTGTGGGTCCTGAAATTCCTAAGCATGAAATATTAAAACCATACAACAGCTCCATAAAATACACTGAAACCTACTTCTTTTTGTGTCAATGCTTCCCACTTGGCATACTATGTGCATTGTTAGTCTTAGTAGAGACTCTGGTGCCTTTCAAATATGGAGCACATAATAAAATTTAGGTAATATGAAATCAATATTGCCAAACAAGATGCAAAAACTCATTAATGGAATTTAGAAAAACAGGATCACCTATGGTGCGACAAACAAGAAAGAGCAAGAATGGGAGGTCAAAATGAAGACTCCTCATGAAGAGATGTAAGCCAACCTGGCCTACTGTCTCGGTGAAGCAAGATACCAAATTATCAAGAATGGACCCCAGCATGTTTATGCAGGAAAGTAGAAACAAGAAAAATATGATGAATTAAATACTAAAAAAACTAATGTTTGAAAAGATTCTTTTATTTTTATTTTGGCTTCCAAATCCATAAATATGGCCAGAACGAGCACAGAAGCAAAAGAAACTATTAATTCGCAAGATTGATACATGTTAAAGAATAATTTTTGGAATGGAGTAAAAAAAAAGAAGTACCTGTACTAATACAGCACCAGCAGCATCCCCAAATAAAATACAGGTTCCTCTATCCGTCCAATCAACATACCGGGAAAGTGCATCAGCGCCAATAACTAGAACATTTTTAAACCCACCTCCTGTAATTTGCACCACCACAGCTTCAGTCATATAAACCATGGGTTACCAGGAAAAAAGAAACTCATTTACAGCTCAGTATACACATTGATTACCTCTTATATAACAAGCAGCTGTGACTAGACCCACCACAAACCCACTACACGCAGCTGTAATGTCATAGGCCAAAGGATTTCTTTTACAGCCTAGTGCTTTCTGGATCTGATATTAGAGAAAAGCATCATAAGCGAGATTTTCTGAAACTGGACAAAATATCAAGCTAAATGTAGAGAAACCCACTTTTCAGAATGGCTCAAGAAATTGAAATTAAGATCAGTAATCAGGCAGTAGATTTTCCAGGCAACTGGGCTGAGTTTTTCCACAGAATCAGCAGAGAACTTGGAAATTTAGCCACATTTTAGTAGTCTATGCTGTCTAGAGTTCTGGTGCTGGTAAAAAACAAGGTAGAAACTTGACCAAGTACTTAGAAATCTGTTCGCAGCAAGACCAATTTACTTAGCTGGGATTTTACTACTGATTCCGAGTTTTTAAACATGCTACAAGATTCAACATTCTATACAGAACAAAAAGACCAAACAGAGCTAGCCTTAGCATTCGTAGACCAGTGTGCCTACTCTACTTAAGGGAGCAACAGAATTCTTCAAGGATTTCAACTTTAAAGTCTACTGATAGAGATTTCTAGAGATAACCATTAAGGACCTAATGGAATGCATATGCATCATCAAAGAGGTGGCTGGCATATTGAATGACCTAGATTGATAAGCCAGCGGGGCATTTGAACTTAATAATGTATAGAAGCATCATCTAGTGCTTTAAGAAGTATCATATATTCATATATTTTCTCACATCAAAGCAAGGACAATGAGAAACAGCTAAATGGGTGAAAATGATAGTCAAACATTTCCTTAGAGGAGGAAACGATTTGTTATAAATAGTTGAGTAAATTATTAAAAAAACAATGTTGATGAAGTGTATGCCATAGAACTTGAATGTCGCACGAACTACAAGGAGAAATATTGTTCTAATAATGCACAGAACCCCTCACTTCCAGACGAGGACAATGAGAGATGGCGAGATAAGTGGAACATTCACTTAAAGGAGAAAATGGTTTCTCGTAAAAAGTTTTTCACCAATGCATTATTAAGAAAACAATGTTGATGATGCGTGCCATGAAACATGGATGAGGTGAAAATTACAGTGAGACATTATTCTTTCCATGCACATTCAGTTGGGAGACATCCAAGAAGCTCAACTTCAACTAAAATTACAATTTCCATTTTACTTCGTAAATTACTGTAGGATGTATATTATCAACAACCTAGTTTTCCAAACCACACCTGAGGAGCAGTGCCAAAAATATCCTCTGAAGTAGATGTACACATTAGGACTAGGTCCACATCATCAGGATCAACTTGAGCCATCTGAAGAGCTTTCTTCGCTGCCTCTACAGCCAATTCTGTCAATTTATCTTTCCCTACCAAGGCATAAACCAACCAAAAATAATTAAATGTTAGTAATTGTGAAGAATGCGTGCAATACATGTAGGAGATTTTGGACCACAATTAATGAGTCCCTCTTTAGAGATTGCTAGAAATGAAACTTGTAATACCCTGAACTTTTGTTCATGATTTTTTGAGTAAATTAATTATAAAAAGTTGAATTTGACTCCTTAATTTCTTTTTCTACAACTTATTTTCAATGATAATTAACTATATTACTATTGTGGTCTATGAGTGATATAGTCGTAATAAATAATTAATGAGTTATACTTATTAGGTGGGCCCATAGGGCCAATTTAGAGGCCTTTTGAGCTTAATAATAATCTTAAATGAAGCCTACTTGATACCCATAGGCCTTAGGCCCATTTTTAGCCCATATCCATCTTAAAATAAGCTTTTTAGTGGGTTATAAAATTCACCTATTTTAAAGTGACGAAAATCACTTAAAATTAGAAACTCTACTTTCCTAAACCTATTTAATAAAGCATTGGGAGCTTGTGAACTCTTACAAACCCTAAATCATTACTCCAATATTTCTCTCATCTTTCTCTCCCTCTTTCTCCATTGAAGCACCTCCATTAAAGAACTTGAAGAACCTTCGAAGCCCTAGAAACACCATAGCATGTCACTATTTAACATCATCCATTGAAACAAAAATATTGATGAAACCCCAAAGCATAACATACTAGAAGATTGACTTCATCGACAACAATCAAAGAAATATACTACACATTCTCATCTCTCTCGAATCTAAGAGAAAGTAATAACAAGTAATTACACTCTACAATGTTGAATATATTCGTCAATTAATATAGTATTGTTAATGATTATATGGTGTTTTTGGTGTATTCTTTTGAGATTTCAATCTTATTCGTTAATCATATATGGGTAAGCATCATAAATTTATGATTTTTTTATATTTATTGTGGGAATTGTTGCCCTTGGTGAAAAATCGTAGCCCTTGGTGGAAAATCATTGCCCTTGGTGGGAATTCGTTACCCTTTGTGGGAAATCGTTTCGTTACCCTTGGTGGGAATTCGTTACCCTTAGTGGGAGATTGTTGCCTTTGGTGGGAATTCGTTACTCTTGGTGTGAATGAATGAGGAATAAAGTACATTTAATATCATCATCATGATTGGTTATTTTGGATGGTTTGATCTTCTTGATTTTGGGTTAATATGTTGATTAACATGCTTAAAGTAATTATGATTGCATTATCTTCATTGTCTTGTGTACTCGTACTTTACTGGGCTTTCGCTCATGGTATTACACCGAAACATTTCAGATTTTGTTGATCTCGGTGAGGAGGATACTTTGGATGAGACGGAGTCGATGGATGGCGTAGAAATTGAAGAAGAGATTTTAATGCTTAAATGATTTAAAGGTTTTAATGATGTAATAATGAATTTTTAACATGGTTAGGGTCGTTGGGACCATCAATGGTATGAATTGATCACTTTATTTTTATTTTTAACATGTTGGGTTTTCCGACGTCTTACGCGGAAATATTCATAAAATATTCATGCGATAATATTTTAATATGATTCCAAAGAGGTTAGAACCATGATTCAATATAATATTTTACTGAATTATTTCGTGATTTTAGGAGTTATATAAGTGGGTGCGGTTTGGCACAAATCTCAAAATTTCTGTGCTGATTTTGCAGAATCAGCACCCTTATTCTGACTTTAAACAACTTTAGCACCTATTAGATGACCGAATCTAGTCAAGGAGAAAATACGAAAGTTGTAGGTTTTTAAGTTACCTTTCCATCCATATATAGTGGGTCAACAGATTCGATAGGACGTATCCTGTAGAGCCGTTTTACTAAGAGGAGGTCAGAACTGCCTGACTGTAAAATATTTAATTTTTACAAACCCTTGTCTAAATGTTTTCCTAAGTTGTAAAATAGGACCACATGATTTTATTACATGTAAATTTAGTTTATTTTGAGTAGATAAAAACCCATATTTTATTTGCTTGATTTGGATTCCGATCAAAACCGTAAAAATCAATACAAGTTAAAAATCTTACTTTTCACCTATTTTTGACAGTTACCGTTAGGGCTGAATTGAGAGTAGTGAACTGACTCCAAAAAATTTGTAAATGTCATTTTAACCAAAGTGCCTTTGTTAAAGTTGTATCTTATGATTTTTAGAATAAAACCCTCCAAGAAAATAATTTTTTGACATATTTTGAATTTTGACCAAAAGTTGACCATTTTTCGTTGAACCGTGAAAATCAAGTTTCAAAACTATTATCAATAGGCGTTTTTGCTTAAGTGTTTTACAAAAGATGTTTGATATAAATTCTAGGTAATTATAGAGATCCTAATTAGTGATATTGACCAAAATTAAAGTTTGACTTTGATTTTGACTTTGGTTATTCCACCGTAATAGCTTATACGCTTCCGATTATTTGACTACTGGAGTTGAACTGTTTCTTATCAATCACGATAGTAATTTTTGATGTTTTCTTTATTTTATTTTTTTTTAGCACTTTATTTTTTTTACACCCTGATCTTGGGTAAATGAGCTGATCCATAGGCATTCGGGTTCGATTTGGGTGCCCGGATCTGGAGCGTGACAAAACCAATCCAAAATCCTAACAATATGTTTTGGCCGATCAGAAGAATAAGCAAAAGGTCCATAAAAGGGTGTATATATTGGATGGTTAAGTTCATCAGATTGAACGGGACATGTCAAATGATGGGTCTCGATGCCCCCAACATGAGCTGCATGCATAGCACATTTCCTCCACAGAACCCAGTAGAATTTCCTATAGTTTTGGATGCACCTCCCTGCAAGGAAATAAATTTCGGTTTCGAGGTTTATTTCGACCATCCTGGAAATGGAAATATTTCGTGGAAACATTTCGACCAGTGTGGAAATAATACATTTTTCGTGGAAATGGCGGAAATAATGCACAAATGATGGAAATATTCTGGAATTTTTTGTGGAAAGTTTGGCAAATGATAAAACAAGCATAAAAACACACTCAGAAGCTATCAAATCATAATATACAACCATATGTAGTGTGAAAATGAATGACCATGGCAATCTGTAATATGTTGAGGCAGGTATCTCCGTATCTGATAGTCAGTCAAGGTATTATTTAATTAGATAACTATAATTTAATTGTTAATTATAAAAAAGTTATAAATCAAGGTATTAACGAATCTTTATTCATTTACTATTATGCATAATTTTAGAAAACCTATTTATTATTAACTTACAACATTTACTTAATTTTTTGAATGCTTAAATATTTTTTGAAAAAAATTTAACCAAACCAACTTGTAGAACGAGCTAAGTTATTCAACATATAATCAATTTATGCCCAATTATGGATGTTTAGGGTAAAAACCAAGGAAATTGGGGTTTTCCCTAAATTTCAAAATTTTACCCTAAACGAATCTTCAATCCGCGAACAAATCCAATATAAACAAATCATAGATTCATAGATTTGATGTATTTACACCTAATCTATCTATTTGTAGTAAGAAATGATAGCATGGAATTTTATACTTGCGTCCATTTTGAATTTGAAAAAACTCTAAAATGGGATTCAATTTATGATCAATCCATCAATCAAAAAATCTTCAACGGATTGGTCTTTTTTATTAAAAAAATATGGAAAGGGGTTAAATGGGTCAAATATGGGATGCATAGCGGTTTTAAACTCAAATGAGATGTTTCCTACCTTCGATTGAAATATTTCCATACATGTCGAAACATTTCGACCGAAATAATACATATTTACACTGTCGATTGATCGAAATTTACTATTCACCGGAAATATTTCGACATGAATGAAAATATTTTGCGAAATTTAACATTATTTCCATGTATGTATTCTTTCCTGTCAGTAACCTAGAAAATGGAAATATTTCGCAAAATATTTCAATAATTTCGCGAAATTTATTTCCTTGCATCACTGTTCCTCCTAAACAAGAAGACAGAATGGAGTAGCTAGCATTGAGGAAGAGCCTACCTGAAAGAATTCGTCGATTACGAATCCCAGTACGGACAGATATCCACTCATCAGATGTTTCAACAATGTTTGCGAGATCATCATTGGAAATTACTAGACTTGGCACTGCAGAGCCACATCCAACTAGCTTGCACCCTTGACTAACAAGTCTGTAGAAACTTCTAGTTATATTTAGGAATGGGAAAGTAAACTTTAGATCATGCTGACATGCATATCATCTAACTCAAAGATGCTCGCATTGCAGGAAATCAAATTCAAACCAATGAAGATAAAGATAGAGATAGAAATGTTAGAAACCTTAAAAACATAAAATGTGTATATTTTACATACAACTATCAAAGTCCAGTTACGCAAACAGTTCCATGCACACACTTGGAAGAATATGTTAGAGGAGATTACTGCTCATATGACTTCACATCATTAGGTCTCCATATATGTAGAACTTTGTCAGAAAATTAATTCTTGTGAAAACTAACATTTCATAACATATTTCACAATTTACCCTTTTTTGTCATTTTTTCAACTTCTTTGCAAAATTTGTGTTTTTTTCTAGGATTTCTAAATATATTTGTACTTCTGTTAATTATTTGATTCATCTAATTCCTATCAAACATGGAAACCCAAACTGCGGTTTGCCTTAATCACTTTTTGGGCCCTAGTCAATTCCTGTTTTGGTTCTATATTCACGCAGCATGCATTTAGTGTTGTGTTTTGTCAACTTTAACACTTTAATGAGTAACTAATACAGAATCCTTGTCTCCTTCAACAACAATTGTAAGATGATAACAAACTAAGTACAACATGTGCAAATCAGTTCAGCTTGACTTAACAATCACAACAGTCATGTATTGTGTAAGGTGAAAAGTAACTAGAAAGTTCACATAGACAAAGCAGAAACCAACCATGCTTATCATCATTCAACAACATTCATCAATTGTGAGAATTTAAACAACCATTAATAACCCCCTGGAATGTCAGAATTTTCTACTGGAAGTATTGATTATTATGAACTAAGACACCTTTTGAGTGTTGATCTTTTCTAAATATAGTATTGATTTTAATAGAAGTGCCTCTCCATCATTTCTCCAATTAGCGGATGCATAAAAGGCCTGAACTGGTTACTTGGCCTCCTTTGTTCCTCTCATGATTGAAATTTTCCGCAAAATAGTGAGCATCGCCGTAAATAACTAACTAATATGTGTCCTTTTGCAATTTCTCCAGCATGAAAATAAGATTTGGGCTTTTAGTTGGTATAAGGCTTATGATGATGAAGATGAGTATCAAACTCATCGGAAGGAATCTGTCCTTGTATGGGAGCTTCTGATCGTAATCGTGAAACCAATTAGTCCACAGCATCTTTAGCCATTAACTCATTGAGGAAAGCTGAAGTGACTTATGCAATACCCAATTGAGGACAAGTAGTTGTCTCCTCATGACAGACGCAGCATTACTCTAAGGATATAAGATTGCGGCTAGCCACTTATGTAAAGTTTAAAAAAAAATGTACCAAATAGCACAAGTTGAAGTTAATTTAACAGAAAGTTTTAACTTATAAACTAAACTTATTTGAACTATATGGGCCAACAATACGTTTGTGTTTTCGTCTCATGACTTTTATCAACTTGATCATGGTAACATGTGTTTTTTGTTCAACAATCGCATTAACATGAATGGTGGTGACTGATAACAAGCAATCATCAAAGTTATGGATGAGCACATTAAAACTCAATAGCATATCACAATATGAAGCACGGAAAATTGAGAATGAATCCTTGATTAAGGATCAATAATTATATATTTGTCTATTGATAGATTGTGCTACTTTGAAATCCGATGGAGTTTTTCGTAGCAGTCCAAGGATTTGGTTCACTTTTGTACATGCTTCATCTGCTTTGCTCTTCCTTTTGAGACACATTTGGCATGGTGCTAGAACCTTGTTTAGTAGAGTTTCTTCTCTCCATCCATAGAGAGAGATAGATCAAGTCTCTCCTTTTCGCTTAATTCAATTTTACAACCATGAAAATCATAACACAACATCCCAATCTAAATTTCCTTTGCATTATTATAACCTTCGGATTCCTTAACTGTACATGATTTCTAACTATTCTTAATTTCGATCTCCTATTCATAACTTCTTTTTAGAAAAGCCCAAGACGTGTCCAAGTTGCCTAGACTCAGATAGTAGTCAAATCACGAGTGAATTCTTTTTTTCCTTTTGAAATCCTAACACCAGTAACCTTTCGGTGAATACATGCATAGCCATACAGGGTTTTAGCATCTATGCTAGTCTACAGAAAATGCAAGCAACCAAATATATTTGCTTCTGACATTAGTGTTTCCGAGATACTAATATTTCAAGATTAGTAAAATGTATTTTCCCCATTGATGGACTCTAGATCTTTGCATGCTTATCTCTTTCACTTATATTTCATGTCAAACACACTAAATATGAGCTCAGCTCATTTTCATAAATTAGAGTAGTTAGGATTTTTCCAAATTACACTTTGCATAAAAGGGTCCTGCAAACTTGTAATGCAGAAACACCCATGCCCTCTAACTTCATCACATACAAACCATATAAATTTGACACCGAGCTGAGATGGGAGAACAGAAAGAAGCTTCCACCTCACTCACCAAAACAGGCAGCTCTTACCAATCCACATTACTTACAAATTCTACAAAACTCCAGACCGAAATCAGCAATCAAAACCAAACGAACTTTAGTAGAACTGTCCAAACAAACTGAATCCACAAACCAAAATGCCATGTTCAGATCAAATATAAACTGAATTTCTCCACAAGAAAAAAACCCATCAAACAGAAATTATTCCTCAATCTCTCGAATTCAATTGCATGGAACACCTAATCGAACTCACAAACGGAACAAAAAAACATAAATAAACAAATAAATTCAATCACCAAAAGAGGAAAAGAGGAAGAAAACGCACCTGGGTATGCGAGATTCAGAAGGGGAAAATCCAGGGGCATGTTTCTCTACACCTTCAACAGCGCTGCAGTGGAATACCCTTTTACTAATTCTCTCAAACCGGCAAAACCCAGATCGAGAAAGGCCTAAAGGAGGCAGAGTTCTCCGTCTAAGAGTGGGAACTGAAGGAGAAATGAACCCAGATGAATTGGCCATTTGAAGTACACAAAGATAGAGAGAGCAAGAAGAAGAAGAAGAAGAAGAAGAAGAAGAAGAAATTGCTCGAGATCTCTAGCTTACAGAGGAAAGAACGAGAATGTAAAAGGAGTAGAGGAAAGAACCCATGAAAGAGAGAGTGATGAAAAAAACAAGAGGAGAGGAGGAGAGACAGAAAGACACAGTTGAGGCTTTTTTGAATCTTCGGAGGGTCCGAAGGAGATGGACGATGATGCCAAACCAAAGAGAGGAAACTCCAATGCAACTCTCTCTTTCTCTCTCTCTCTCTCTCTCTCTCTCTAAAATGTTTTTAATTGGAGATTTGTCATGCAATCTTCCCCCCCCCCCTAAACCCCCCAACCTCCACGTATACAAATTGTTCTTTCTAATCTTTCCCCAACTTTTGCCTAAATATTTCTTGTTCAAGAAATAATGTTGGTTGGTTTCTTTGATTTGTTGGTTTCTTGGTTTAATTTGATCACAGTAAGTAAAGTGGGGGCTTTGAAAGAGGCTGCTTAACAACAGAGTATATTTCTATGCTTTTCCAACTGTTTGGAGAACCAATATTTAATGGGTAGGTTAGACAGATAGAGATTGACTATGGTTTATGTACTCTTCAAGAAGCAAGCTTGGGAAGTCTTAAATGGGGTCTCATCGTCTCATGGGGGTAGATGAGAGGATCACCAGTAAACATGGATTTAAACCCCCAGCGGTGTTGGTTCAGTGGTAGAACCACAATAGGGGTTTGCTCTTTCTGATCGTGTGTTCGAGACTCGCGGGCCTCCTGACTTACCCATTTGTGCGTAGGGAAACCTCCGTGTGGTCGGTGTGCACGACCGGAGGGATTAGTCCCACTGAAAGGTATGGGGATACCCTTCGACGGCAAAAAAAAAATAAAAATAAAAAGTAAATATGGATTTGTGTTTTTATTGTGATTTGAGTGTTGGGTTTTGTTTGATTTAGCTTGAAAAGCCCTTTTTAAATTGACTTGTGTAAGTAGTTATTTTGTAATTAGATTCTTTGCCGAATGTCACTGTTATTTAACGGCGTTTTAGTACTCAAAATGGTTAATAACGGTAACGGTACAGAGGCATTACCATTGTTATTATATAACAACCGTTATAACAGTTTTTTTAGAACCATGATTAGACATTCTCTTTTTTGGTAGGTAAGCGACGGAGGCTGTCTATTTGAGCTAACACATTTGAAATGTTGGGCAATGAAGGGTTTTCAATCCAAAATACATCTAGTGGCAAATGCCGCTATCCATCGGATTCATTACAGGGGGATTGCCCGTAACTATTCCACGAAACCCATTTTTGAGCAATTAATAACTTTGCAATTTTTTTCATCTCTCCAAAATGATGTTACAGATTTGATGGTATCATTCGATCACTGGGATTGCCCACTATCACTGTGATGTGACAGGAGGATGGCCCACTAGTTGAAAATTATTGGACATTGAGACCCAAAAATAGGGCATGGTACCAATCCGGTGAGGGTAGATTGATAAGAGCATCTAGTTGAATATAACATAGATTAATAGGATCTAGAAAACCCAATCACTTTATCAAAACCAAAAAGCAAATTTTGGATACCCCGTCCATTTCTCTTGTTATCCCCTCACTTAAACATAAAATAAAATGACATCTATATCCCTTGTGTTTTCTCTTATCTTCCTCCACCTAAAAATATAAAATACCAACTTTGCTCATTTTGTTTTTCTAATAACATCTCTTCTCCTCAATTGTTACTATGATTTCTCCTCAACTGTTACCATCAAATTTTTTTTTTTTTGAAAAGTCAAAATATATTAAAGGAGATCGAGAAGATCTCAGAAGAAACAAAGAGAACAGTCCCAACAGGGGAACCAGAACTGGCAAACCTCTACCTCAACAAAAGGGAATCAAACCTGAAAACCCAATCACTGAAAAAAGTGCATCTCAACTCAGAGGAAATGTTGCCCCAATTACAGAGGAACTGTTACCATCAATATTAGGAACTACTAATAAAGCCAAGGAGGATCCCAAGCAATGTCTGAAAAACTTTGACTGTGCTTAAGACTTTGCTAGGAATATTGTTGAGATTGATCTGTACATCCAGCCTTGCCATGGACATGTTAACTTAAGCCGTGTTTGATTACCAAGTGGAAAAATTGCATTTTCCTTAGGAAAACACAACTATCCATTGTTAGATAGCCAGTATAAATCTGTATAATTTTTCCTAACAAGCCTTTTAAATTTGGATAATTTTCCTACTAAGCCCAGAATTCATTTCCCATCCGGATAGGTGAGAATTCATTTCCACCTCAAAATACACCTTTATTTTCTCACCCAATTAAAATATGTGTTCTCAGTTGCAATCAATCAACCATTTAAGGCATATCCCAGATGTATTTTCTCAGGAAAATTTTCCGTGCAATAAAACACAGCCTTAGATAAATTAAGAAGTAAGTTAAGGATACTTTTATAAATAATTCATGGTCATGGTCTTTGAATTGATTGTTCAGACTTAGCAGTCCGAACAACGACGAGTATCTGCGAAACGAGAGGTTCCTCGCCTCTCCGACTTGTCAAAGCTTTTCTCTACCGGTGCCTATTGTGGAGAACAATTTTTTCTCTATTGAAGCTTCACTCCGCCATGTCGAAGTTATTCCCAAGAATCTCAACAATGAAACCCATGTTTTGAGAAATTTCTTTTCTAAGTAAGGGGGGAATTTAGATATTTCAATGGGGTGGGGGTCAATTAGAGAATATCAAAAATCGGTGGGGGGATAATAAGACAATTCGACGGGGTATACAAAATTTGCCAAACCAAAAACGACAATCATCCAATGAATAATAAACAACATACCTTTACTGGATGATATTGAAACAACGGATGGACGGTAGATTTTCTGATCGAGCCAATTTCCTTTTTCTAGAGATATTAAATTCTATGATCTAAGTACCCCAAATATTGCTCAAAATCCATGGTTAAAAACAAACCATGAAAAAGACTCCAATCCAACGGATAGAAATTACTAATCAGGATGAATTTTCGTAAGTCGGTCTACCTAGGGATGGGCCAAACATTAGTCAATGATCTCTAAAATGATGCCACATGTAGCGTTACCAAGTTTACAATAATATCCCTGAATGAAAATTCATCGTATTACAACTTTAGCATGTTTATTGCTTTCCTAAAGATTATCTTAGGTTTATTCTCAATCATTTGATTTTCTAGAACCGTGTATAGATTGCTTCAGTTGGAATTGTAATTTGAATTTAGTTGCTTTAATTATTATTTGATACATGAGATGGATTATAGAGAACTATTTATGAGTTATTTAATAATTTCATGAGTTATTTCGAGTATGAAATACTTATTTGACTTGTATGCCAACTTAGTGTGCCTCGGCCTAAAATATCAGATTTGATACATATTCTTCTGGGTCGGGTCATGGGTTCCAAATTAGGGTTGTGATAGGTGTTTTAGAAATATAAAAACAATGGTACAGAAAGTAATTAAAATTGTTATTAATGAACTATTTTGAAAATATGAATGAGAGAGTACAAGAAAAGAATAAAAGGAGTTTAAAAAATTGACTTTTTTAGAGATCAGTTGGAAACAAAAATTGAGGATAAAATGGTTAAAAGAAGGTGATGAAAATACTAAATTTTCTCACAACATGGCAAATGTTAGAAGGAATAACAATTGCATCCCATCTATTAGGATTGGAGAGGAGACATTTGTGCAAGATGATGAGATGAGGTCTCAGATTGTGGCATTCTACTCGAACCTATTCGTAGAACCAAATTACTCTAGGCCAAAGCTTGATAGTCTCCCTTTTGATGCTCCCAGTGAAGAGTCTAAGGTAGGTCTAAAGAGTGTGTTCACTGATGAGGAGGTGAGGGCTGGGATGTCAGGGGACAAGGCTCCAAACCCAGATTCATTGTGGCATTTTTTTAAGACTGTTGGGATATAAGTAAATTAGATGTGATGAGAGTATTTGAAGATCTACATTCAATGAATTTGTAGGATTTTGGTTGCAATCAAACTTTCCTGGTACTGATTCTAAAAATTCAAGGTGCGAAGGATATTAAAGATTATAGGCCCATTAGTCTAGTAGGAAGTGTCTATAAGATTGTGGCCAAAGTATTAACTTCTAGGCTAAAAAGTTAATGGATGAGATTATATCGAGGGAGCAAGGGACTTTTGTGAGTGGTAGGCAAATTCTAGATGGAGTGCTCATTGTTAATAAATACATTGACTCGAGACATCGTTTAGGGTCTTCTGGTATTCTATGTAAAATAGACATGGAGAATGCTTGTGACCATATAAATTGGGACTTTTTGGATTACATGTTGAGTAGATTGGTTTTTGGATTAAAGTGAAGGGAATGGGTGACAAAATGTGTCAAATCTCCTTTCTTCTCAATATTAATTAATGGATCACCTTCAGGGTATTTTAAGGGGTCTAGGGGTCTAAGACAAAGAGATCCATTATCCCCATTCCTATTTATCATGGTAGTAAAAGCGGTGGGCAGAATAATTTTGAGAGATGTTTCCTTAGGAGAAGTATCAAGTGGAAGTCCCAAATAAGATGAAGGCAAAGAGTCCTTAGAGCACACCAATATTCTTGCCAAAGGGGATTTGAAATCCAGTAATCGAAAGAGTCCGTAGGTACTACATTATCTAGCCTACCAATTTATTTTCTATTTCTATTCTCAATTCCGACTAGTGTTGCAAAACGTCTAGAGAAATATATGCGAAATTTCCTTCATAATGATAAAGATGATTCTGAGTAGATATCATTTAGCGAGGTGGGCACAAGTTTGTTTACCAAAGAAAGAAGGGGGCTAGGCTTTAGAAGAGTGGAAAGTATGAATAGGGCTCTACTGGGTAAATAGAACTTGAGGTTTGGGAGGGAGAGAAGTACTTTATAGCGGAGGGTTATTACTGGCAAGTATGGGGAGAAACCAGGAGGTGGTCTTCTAAGATACCTGGGGGTCTTATGGTTGCAGAGTGTGAAAGGGTATTTATAAAATTAAGGAGAAGGTGTTAGAAGGGGCTAGGTTGGTAGTTGGTACTGGGTGATGGGAATATGATTAGATTTTGGGAAGACAGATGGTGTGGTGAAGTTTATTTTAAGGAAGCATATCCTAAATTGTATCCTCTTTCACAACATAAAGGTCTGTTCATTTTAGCTTTTTAGAATGATTTTAATCTTGTAGGTTCATGGGATCTTGATTTCAAGAGAAACCTATTTGAATGGGAAAATGAACCAATTGGACTTTTGATGGAATCCTTAAGATATTACACTATTTCTAGCTCCGAGAAGGATTATCTAGCTTGGGCTTTATCCAAATTGAGTTGTTTCTCGATTAGATTTTTGAATGAATCTCTATCCCATTATCCAAACACATCCTTTTATTTGCCCAAATATATGGAAAGCCACAGTTCCTTTGAAAATCCACTTTTTTATGTGGAATGCCTCTCTTAATAAATTACTCACTGTTGATAATTTAATTGCTAGGAATCGGACCCTGGTAAATTATTGTGTTATTGAAAGGAACCCAGTTCCTATCTTCAACTCTTGGAGGGAGTCACGCTCTATTTCGACTCTTAGAGGGAGTCACACTCTAACACTTGCGTGCTTTAATGGTTTCTCTTATTCATTCATTGATCTTCCCAAAGGTTTTACATCTTATTTATAACCTTCTTAAGATATCCTTAAAATAACAACCAAATCCTCAAGATCCTACAACTTCCAAAATAAGAGAATCTAAATAAGAAAACCTAACAAACATAGATTCTTACTAAACATGTGATCTTACCAAACTTGGATTTAATTAAAATAAGTAATTACCCTAAATAATAAATTACCCTAATGGTCCTACGATCCCTGTTAATTAGCCACGTGTCCGCCAATGTGAGATCGTAACAATGCCGCCACCTTGAAAGTGACCTTGTCCTCAAGGTCGACGCCACCAGGGTCCCAAATCGCGTTTGATGACATCACATCCACCATAGCCCATGGTACCAATGCTAATGCAAATCTCGAAGTGTTACAAATAACACGGATCACGAGGTCGGCTAAAATGATGTTGAGCGCTAACCTAGATGGATGTCACCTTGCAGTTGATTTCATTTTCTTCAATAAAGTCCTCGTCGAAGTTCTTGATGCCTTTACTGGTTTGGTCTTTAGCTTAGGTTTCATTTTCGGTTTGATCGTGGATTTTGACCTCACTACAGCACTAGGTTTGATTGGAGCAGATCTCGGCTTCGCACTCAGTTTCGGGTCCGTGCACATATGCAAAAATTGTTGAGTAACGATAACCTGAGAAGGTGGTCGACCCTCTACTGGCTTTAATGGCAATGCAGTTTTATCTTCGCATTTCTCATCTCCACACTGTATCTCACCGCTGATCACTGGCGACACAAGAGAAATCGGAGACGGTGGTCGAACCTCTTCCCGATGTTGTAATCCCGGCATTTGCAATATTTCAAGGGCTGTCACCATTCACAATATTTCGGCAAGCATTTGGTCATGAGAATCGTAAATTTCATTGAGATTTTGAATCTCAGTCTCTATCTTTTGAAATATGGTGTCATACCCGTCGTTCGACATGGTCCGAGGAGTGTTTGCTCTGATACCAAATGATAGGAACCCAGTTCCTATATTCAACTCTTTGAGGGAGTCACGCTCTATTTCGACTCTTAGAGGGAGTCACGCCCTAACACTTGCGTGGTTTAATGGTTTTTCTTATTCATTCATTGATCTTCCCAAATGTTTTACATCTTATTTATAACCTTCTTAAGATATTCTCAAAATAACAACCAAATCCTCGAGATCTTACAACTTCCAAAATAAGAAAACCTAACAAATATAGATTCTTACTAAACATGTGATCTTACCAAACTTAGATCTAATTAAAATAAGTAATTACCCTAAATAATAAATTACCCTAATGGTCCTACGATCCAAGTTAATTAGCCACGTGTACGCCAATGTGAGATCGTAACAGTTATGTGCAAGGCAACGGTGAGGATAACTCTCATCTTTTATTGCGTTGTGACTATGCCAAACGAATTTCGTCATGCTTGTTAAATTTATATTTTTTGTCTAGGCTTTTGTCGAAGAACATTTCCACTTTGATGAGAGGGTGCACCATATTAACTCTATCAGCGACAGAAAAAATCCTATGGAGGATGGTGCCTTATGCAGTCATGTAGGGGCTATGGCTGAAGAGAAATAAGAGAGTATTTAGAGACAATGAACACTCTTGGTAGGAGACTCTCATCAACAGTAAGGGTTTCTTATATAGTTGGGGTAATAGATTTCCTAAGTGAAGAGGGATTTATTTTGGGGATATGGTATTTCGGATAGATGATCATATGCGAAGAGAGTAGAGGAGTGTGGGGTATTTGTATTATTTTCTTAGGTTTCTATCGTTGCTTTATGTACCATTTGATATCACCTCGATCTCCATAATGCATTTATTAGACTTATCAAAAACAATTGCGATACAATTTGTGAGAGGAAAATCATCTGAAAAGGATTGACACCCACTAACCACATAAATTGTCTCACCACACCATACGAATTATGACTTGGAAATGACACCGTCGGAAAACATAGACTTTAATTCTGCAATATATTTATTACATATAATGTCAAATTATTTAAAGAAAATTAGGAGCACGCCACCTTACACGTGGCAGCACCTTACATATATACGGCAAAGTTTTAAAGCTCACTGACTATATAGATGTTTGGCCCGTCCCTAGGTAGTGCTATATACAGAATTCATCCTGATTTCTAATTTCTATCCATTGGATTAGAGTCTTTTTCATATTTATTTTTAACCATAGATTTTGAGCATTATTTAGCCAATGACAAAACGACACCACCATACACCATGGTAACATCCATGGACCTTGGACCATGTGACCATTACTTTTTTTAATAATGGGGTATATAGAGTACATTTAATTAACTTTTTTTTTTGCAAACATCCACATTGATGATGACCATATTATGACCGTATGGATGTTTGACCTATATATCAAAATTCATCCAGATTAGTAATTTCTATCCGTTGGATTAGAGTATTTTTTTATGGTTTATTTTGAAGCGTGGATTTTGAGCATTATTTGGCGTACTAAGATCCAAAGGTTAGAAATCACTAATCATGCTGATTTTTGTTATGTACGTCTACCTAGGGATGGTCCAAACATCCATACGGTCAGTGGACTATAATGGAGTGCCACATGGCGCACACTGTTGCATGTCATCAACGTTGATGGTGGACTTGGGGGGGGGGGGGGGGAGGGGTCACGACAGAAGGGCAGATGAGCAGTTGACACACGCTGACATCAACTGTTAAAGATCGTGTAAAGACTAAAATACTCCTAAAAAGTTAAAGATTTAAAAAATTTAGAAAAACATAACATGGGCAGTTTCGGTAAAGTAGGGGTAATTTCGAGATTTCATACGTCTATAACGCCAGAAGGGCCTTCTCTCTCTCTTTTTTTGGTAGTTGAGAATTGAGTTACAACTGGGGCACCATCCTGAAGATGGTCCTACCTAACGAGTCTTCTGAGATAATTTGTTTGATTTAATGAGGATGCGTTCCAATCCAAATTCTCTTCGTTGGAAGCTCGTGACCCATTCGGGCGAGTTCATTTGCCAACATATACCCTTGCCTGTATTTGTGAGTTGCTGTCCATGTTATGTTCGACTCCAGGAGTTTACCTCTGATGTCTCTAATGAGGTTCCAAAGTTTCCATGGGCTTGGGCTTGGGCTTGGGCTTGGGTTTGGGTTCTCTCTTTAAATAGTAGATTAGATTTTCAACGCAAAACTATATTAAAAACCACTATATTTATTGTTCTTTTTTTTTTCGTAATCAGTACCGGAAAGAAGGGAGCAACAAAAAGGAAAAGATCCACTCAATCCCGGGTTGCTCCACGCTCCCTATCCACAAGGGATGGGAGCCAGGATGGTACAATCTGAAAACCAAACTGAAGGGCCCATGAAATTTGAGGCCCGTCTAGCTAAAGTATGAGCCACCCTATTGGCTTTTTATTGTTCTTCAATTTACTTTTGAACATCGAAATCGGATTATACTCCAATGTTCCCCGTAACATTATTTTGTTGTATCGGATTGCTAATTATAGTATATAACCTTGTGAACATTGCTTTCCAATACTACTGTATATAGACTGGAGCAGGTGAGCCATTCTATGTTGCAGACTTTTGTATCAAAATTTTGTAGCATAAGCCCCTCAAATTGCCACGTACGTAGTAGTACACTCTTTAGGGCCCACTGTCCCCTGAATGTTTGGCCCACACCTTGGTGGCCCTACACACCAAAAACAAGCGTGATTGGTGATTTTTAGCCATAGGATTCAAGCCCTTTTTCATCATGGGTTTCATGAACTGGCCCATGGATTGGTTCCAAGCCCATGCTGAAAAAGTGCTCAAATCCAATGACTAGAGATCACCAATCACACTGATTTTTGGTGTGTGACCAAGGTGTGGCCAAACAATCCGGGGGCCAGAAGTGGACCCGTGGCAATTTGAGGGACATTTCTGCCTCAAAATTTTGATACAGAAGTCTTGAGGAACCACTAACCTTATGATGCTTGGCCCATCCCTTGGAGGACCTACACACCAAAATTAGCCTGATTGGTGATTTCTACCCATTGAATTTGAATATTTTTCATCATGGTCTTCTTGAACAAGCCTATAATGGATGAGTTCTAATCTCATTAAAAAAAAAAACCTCATATCCAGCGGTTAGAAATCACCAATCACACTGATTTTTGGTGTGTAGGTCCACAAAGGGATCGGGTAAGCATTCATAGGGTCAATGGGCTTGAAAGAGTCCCACATCTCCTAGTTTGCCACATGTCTCTATGGACAGCAGTGGCCGCAGTATAAGCCACATGGCACGCTTTTAGAGACCACTGACCGCTCTAGGCGTTGGATTGGAATTGTTTTAACCGTGTGAAATTTGAGCATTATAGACCATTATTTGAGGTACAAAGATCCATAGGCTTAAAATCACAAATCAAGCTGATTTTTTGTTTGTAACTCCATATAGGGATTGGAAAAACAACCATACGGCCAGAGTCCTCTAAGCGTATGCCACGTGGCTTCTATTGCACCCTATCAAGTCCTGTCATCAAAGTCTTACTCCACTAAGAGTGTGCTACGTGGCTCGTATTTTGCGTTGTGACACAAGTTTTACTCAACAACCGTTGATAGAACGTACGGACAACAGGATCAAACGAATCTGAATAGAGTCCCAAGGCATGACACAGACAGACTATTATTTAAAGTTCTAGAGGAGGACGCTTACTCCTTTCGAGTAAAACTTGTCTGACCAGTGACAGTCAGGGAACCCCTGACTGCGCACAATATGAGCCACGTCGCATATGTTTTTGAAGATGCTGACCGTATGGATGTTTGGCCAATCCCTAGGTGGACCTAAACAACTAAAAATCAGTCTGATTAGTGATTTAAAACCTTTCGATATTGTACCCCAAATAACGCTCAAATTCCCAAGGTTAAAAATCAACCCACGAAAATGACTCCAATCCAATGCTTGGAAATCACTAATCAGGTTGATTTTGATTTGGAGGACTACCTAGGGATTGGACAAACATCCATCCAGTCAATGTCCTCTAAAATATGCCACGTGGTTCATAAGGGGGCGAAGGTCAATGACCGTCGGTCAGGCAAGTTTTACTCCTTTCTCTAGACCGTTCCGTAATCCTCAGGATCCACGTAAACTACTTCGTTTGACAATCTAACGGTTTGAACCCTAGGGAGAACATTGTCCTCAGGATGATAGCATCATTTTCCTTAGTGACGCTCTCATCAGAACGACAAGTCCTCATCTAACCTCTGACATGTGGACAGCTGGATATGGGTCACAACACAAACGAACCCTTTGAGATTCACATTACACGAATCTCGAAGAAAATCCAACTGTCTAGACATTAAGGGAACATTTTCCTGAGGCCCACAGCATCATTTTCAAAGTACCACGTGGCAAACCATTTAACCCGATCCCATGAATGCTGATTTGTAGCCATTCGATTTGATAATTCTGACTCGGTCAACTGAGGGGTTTTTATTAATATTTAGGATTCATCGGGGGCTGTTCTTAAAAAAAAAAAAGGTTTAGACTTTACCATGGTTGAAGTGTAAAAGTAGAGTGCTAAAAGGATAAAAAGGAGGGAGGGGGCATCAATTAATGTGGGCTGACACGCGTAAGGAATTTGGGACTGTGCGCAGTACCTGAAAATCTGGGGCTGATGTGGTCCCTTCCGCTACGGCAAAGCGTATCCCCCTTTCTTCGGATTTTCCCGGTTAATTCTCGTCCGTCGTTTCAAACGCACACACTTTCGAACTTCTGCGTCATCAATTACGCGGGAAAACGTTTCCTTCCTTCTCTATCTCCGCCACCTATTACTATTACTATCATCCCTAAGTAGGAAGATAATCCAACGGTGTAGATACTAGGGAACATGCGTCACATTATCCCTAGTTGGACCTGCGAACCAAAAATCATCCTGAATAGTGATTGCACCACAAATAATGCTCGAAATCCCACCGTTAAAAATAAACCATGAAAAAAATTCTAAGCCAACTGTTAGAAATCACTAATAAAGATTAATTTTGATATGTAGATCCACCTAGGGATGGGCCAAACACCATCCGGTCAGTGGCCTATAAGAGTTTACCATGTCTCATACTATGGTCCTTCGTCAAAGTTCTACTCGGTGAACTGAGATCGAGTACATTTTTGCTCACGGATACCCGTAGCACGTGGAACATTCTTACAGACCACTAATAGATAGATGTTTGGCCCATCCCTACATGAACCCGCAGACCAAATATTAGCTTGATTTGTGATTTACAACCGTTGGATTTGAGTCTTTTTCGTGGGTGATTCTCAACCGTAGATTCAAACATCATTTGCGATAATCAGATCCAACGGTTAGAATCACTAATCAGGCCGATTTTTGGTCTGTAGTTCCACCTATAGATTGGTGGTCTCTAAGAACGTCCACGTGGCTCATATGGTAGTCCGTGAGCAAAATAGACTTAGCTGGAATCGAACCCGTGACCCCACGTCGCAATCCTAACTTATCCAGTACGTATATTAACACACAAATGTAACTCAGAATTGGGGCCTGTTTGGTTGCCTTTTTTGGGAAATATTATTAAGATGTTTTTTCTTTTCATTATTTAAAAAATAAAAATATCTTGGTCAAAGTCAAATACTGAACTCAAGCATTTTTATATAATTTAAGCAACTTGGGCTTGTTTGGGAGAGTTTCTATGTTTTGCAGTGTTTCCAAGAACAAATGCATTAATTAGTTCATTAGATGTAAAGCTGTGGGTTTAAAAATCCTGTTTGGCGTAGAGTTTTGTGCAGTAAAATGTAAAAAAACTGTGTTTGGGTGTTAATAAAAAATTCTGATTTAAGTTGAAAAAAGATGGCATGCGAGTAAATCAGACAACTGGGTTTGTGCCACGTGTCATAAATTTCTTATTGGGTGTCGTGGAGAAGAAAGAAAATAGGGGTGGGTCCCGTATAATTTTCTTTTAGGGATAGAAAAGGTCCACTTTCCAAGATGGTTGTTTTTGATCTTCCGTCTTTGCACCACGCTTCTGCTTCTTTCCTTGATTATCTCTCTAACTTAGCTGTCTTCAAAGAAACCCTCGAGTTTGAAAAAAAAAGCTCTGTTCAAAGAACAGAAAGATAACCGGACAAAAATATGTGTGGTTGATGTTATCGACCGTTGGATGCGACAGATTCATGGTCCACTAGGCAACAGCTGCAGGTGGATCGAGGATGTCTTGAATCCAATGGTCAATGCCTCCAATCGTGTACTTTTTTTGTCCGGTTATGTGGGGTAGCATTTTCCTATTTCTTTTGTTTTTTCCTCTAAGACAAATGAAAGAAGTTTGTTTGAGCAACATTTTTCAAAAGGACCAGGCTCAAGGGACTCGCCTTTTCACTCGTGCTCTTGAAGCCAGAACCCTTTTAAAAAAAATAAATATAGGAGATAAAATGAGAGGAAGAAGATAATTAGGGTTTTAAAGGGAAGGGGTGTTTCGCTTTAAATCCAAAATCCATGACCCGACTCGAATACCCATGAATTGACCCAATTACCCAAGATCTAATCTAAAATATGAAAAAAAAATTAAAAATTAAAAAAAAAAATTTAATATTTTATAATTATCTATAAAGCAAAAGAAAAATCTTTTGTAAAGACACTTTTAATAGTCAATTTCAAATTTAGAAATCAGCCTGAGCGGTAGTGATTTATGGGCAAAGAAGCAAAATTTTAATTAATTAATATATTTAATTTTAAGACCTTTTCGCGAAGACTCGAAGAAAAATACTTAAGTTTACTATTTTAAAATTCAAAAGCTTATCAAAAACCTGCCCTAAGAATAGGGCTGCAAAAACGAAGATTTCTACAGATAGTTTATGTCCAACAGGTCCGTCCAAAGAGAATTTCGAGTTGATTCCACTTAAGTTAGAAAGATAAGTCATCAAGCTTTCGACTTTCATGTTTGGAAATGGGCTTGTTTTGGAGCTCCAATAATCAAAAAAACTTGAATTCCTACAAAAATAGGACTACGAAAATTTTGAATATTTAGCGGGAGGCTTTTTCTCATTAAATTTCGTGGAGATCTTAAAATTAGGGTTTTTAGTACCAAAATATAGCATCAAATAATATCCATGTTGAGAGATCTACTTCAACCAATACATCAATATACGCAGCAAAGGCTAAAAATCATAAATCAACATAGATCATTCTCATATTTCCATTCAAATCTCATATATCTAAATACCTTCCGGATCTAAAATAAAAGTCTTATTCCATCTCATGTTTATCAAATAATTGAATAAAAATAATTATCATGAAAAGAAATAGAATCTTCTAAGCACTCTTACCCGTAATTTGCTTCGCTCAACACACTGTATCTATAATGATAGGCATGAGCTGCTAAGCCCAGTAAGAAAATCAATTTTCCACAGCTCTCATTTACAAATCATGAGAACCTCTGATGCGTCTAGAGTCTTGCACCCACTGATACCCAAATATGTTTGTTTGAGGTTGTTCGCCATTAAAGTCCTGATGAACTTCCTTAATTACTCTCTAAAATTATCATGCACGTACATCCAATGCATATACGTATCATTTAAAACATGCATGAATGTAATGTTCTCATGATTATGACATACAATTATGGTATTCTCATAATCTATTAAGAACATGCTTATAACATAAAGAATCCAACCATAATCAGGTTAAATAATTTTTTAAAACAATCTATTAAACGACATACAATAATCGTATACATGTATAGGAATCATTTAAATGAAATACACATACATGAAATCAAAGCAGAGGCCTCTCAATATAGTCTAGTTAAGAAATGAAAAAAAAAAAAGGAAAGTTGAAAATTAAAGAGATTTTACTCACTCAATTCATCCTCTCTCTCTCTCTCTCTCTCTCTCCACCAGCACTACTTTCGACACCAAATGATTTTAGACTGAAAGTAGGTTCTCACCAAGAAGGATTGGGAGATCTATATAGGGGCGAGGATGCTGGGATGTGGGAGATTGGGACCAATTGTGTTAGGATCCTTGATCCTAAGGCTTTTGACTCACTTTTAGGGGAATTGGATCTTGCCAATTATAAATCTTGACTATGATCTTACAATTTTTATCAGAAAAGAAATTAACTAACCTAAATTTTGGAGCAAGGCTGTTTTCTAGCATTCCTCGTACTTATGTCCAAATTTTCTTTTTAGAGTAGCCAACAATGGAGATTCCAATATTAAATGACGGTCACTGGTATTAAAAAATGTTTGAAGCTTTCATAACTTTTCTATTTTGTTTCATTCTAATTTCGCTAGCGGCCTCTCCAGTTGAAGAAGAGGATGCTAATGGCTGCAAGTACTAAATACACGCTCTTGTAAATCTTTTTTCTTTATTAAATGATATCAAATAGGGGTCTGCCTTGGGGTGTTGAAGGTTCGGTTCCTACCATAATCAAAATTGTCAGTTCTTATCGGTTCTGGTTAATCAGAACTGATTGTTTGGTTCCAATCAGTTCTGATTCTGGGTACATCAATTAAAATCTTGAGAATATGACAATTTTAACACTATATTTATATATCGGTTCCGGTTTTTATTGGATCGGTTCTAATATCAAAGTACACAAAATCAGAACTATTATTATTAGTTCGATTCCAATTCCAGAACTTATTCCAATTCCAGAACACTATATTTGTGAAATGCGAGCAAGCAACACTTAATGGAGTTACATATATGCAACCCCACATAAGACAAGAAAGGAATATATATTATGCAGGGCCGCATGTCTACAATTATTAAGAGAGAATTTTTTAATGGGAGGGATTTTTGAAGCATCGATCATGCGCCAATGATCACGTGCCACATATACACATGGTTACTTTTTAAAAGCAAAGTCTAAATCATGGGTATATGTGGCGTGTGATCATTGGGCGCACGATCACTTCTTCAAAAATCCTGCCCCTTCAAAAAGTTTCTAAATTATTAAGGGGTTTACAATCTCTTTTTAGGGTCAGGATCGGGGGACAACCATTTTGTACAACTATTTTTGGCGGACCCACATAGAAGACAAATCAATGGCTGATTTTTGGTGAGGATGATCTCCTCACCATATAGATCACCCCCAAAAAAAAATCAGCCCATTCTGAAATTTCTAACCGTATCAATGTGGTTTTCAAGTTACATGGTAAAAATAGACGGTCCATAATTCTTCAACTTCTAAACCAGTCTACGAATATCGGAATGATTTGAATTTTTGTGAGGATGATCTCCTCACCATAGAGATCATCCTCACCAAAAATCAGCCATTGATTCATCTTCTACCTGGGTCCACCAAATGGTTGTCAAAAATAGTTGTAAAAAATGGTTGTCCCCCGATCCCGACCCCTCTTTTTATCCTTGGCAGCTTATGGACATCTGGCTATGATTTAAGAGTCAGAGTGATGAAGTCAATCTTTGACCAAGTGACCAAAGCGTTATTAGCATCGTCACTATGCAACAAAAGAATTCCCAAAAATAGGGGTTTTGAATTTAATGGGCACAGAGACAACATCTAAATATAGCCGTTTGAATTGAAAAAGCCTGAACTAGCTTTGCAGATTTTCCTCATAAACAGTCTTACCTTTTCTGTGAAAATGCACCTAAATTTTACAACGGACAAAATCTTTTCTTAATCTACAAGTTATCCTTAAAATGTAGGGTATTTTAATAACCCCCCACCCCCAATTTGAAAGTAATTTGTAATACCACCTTATATTTTCTAACTTTAGGATTATACCCCCCTTGACCTAGTTTAACCATCATTTGACTAATATTAAAATGTAACATGCATCATGGGCCTGTTAATGCCCCTAAGAAAAGACCATAATATTACAATTGGAATGCTAACGACGTGTGATTCAAGTCCATTTTAACTCAAGTCAACTAGGTCAAGGGGGTAATCTTAAAGTTTTCAAGTATAAGGGGGTATTACAAATTACTTTCAAATTTCAGGGGGGTGTTACTAAAATACCCTAAAATGAATTTATAAATGGTTTATCACCTTCTTATTTTATCTCCACATTTCAAGTTATTTCGAATAATTTTGATTTTCTCATCTAAATGATAAGTGTTGGGGACGATACCAACACACCCTTAGGGTTTGTTTGCCATCATATAGTCACTTTTTAACATGAGTCAATGATACCAATTGTGTTTATGCATGGTTGTTGAGAGGAACATAAGAACATTCAGATACTTGGAGAGTTCTATTCAGGAGACTATCATAAGCATCAAGGCCGCTTTCTTTTATTGGGGTAGCAACTCCCTGAAATGAGAGGTACTTTTTTTAGTGACATGGTGTTTATTTTTTATTTCATATTGAGGAGGTAGTTGGATGGGTTTGTTTCGGTGGCTTGGTGGTTTCCATTCCTTGTTTCTTGAGATGATCTCGATCTCCTTATATGTATACTAGTAGGTGCCCTGTGCCACGACACTTCTCTACAAAGCGTTTGTCAAAATTGGTTGTGAGTGACTGAGATCCACCGTTCAGTTGGGGATAAGATCTCGGCCCTTCTTTATGAAGCCTATAAAGAGGGGGAGACAATTTCCCTGTTTTGTTATATAGATTTTTGACTTGTAAAAAACGAACAAAAACAAACATGAGTCAATGATGTCTAAATTAAGTCAATGGTGAATTGCAAAAATTTGAAAGTATAGGGGTGTTTCTAATTATTTGTTATTATTAGGGGGTGTTTCAAAACTTTTGTCAAAATGAAACTAGAGAATAGAAAGTTAAGACGAGATAATAGGGGTGTCAACAGATAGTCAAAAATTTAAATAATTGGATATTATTCAAAAAAATTAGATATTAAATTCAGATTCGGATAACTTTTGATATTCGAATACTTTTGATATATATATATATATATATGGGTTGAGATAGAATGACTCATGCTATCCTTACTAATAGAATGACTAATGGACGTGGGGCCCAAATGCAGATGAGTTAAGAGTTGATTTTTGGTGAGGATGATCTCCTCACCATGGAGATCATCCTAACTAAAAATCAGCAATTTTTAAAACTTCTAATCCTATCAAATTTGGACTTAAATTTAACAGTGAAATTGGATGGTCAAAAAATTTTCAACTTGCAATCCACTTTTCATAGTACTACAAATGTTGGAATGGGCTGATTTTTTTGTAAGGTTGATATCCATGTTGAGAAGAATATCATCACAAAAAATTAGCTCTTAACTCATCGGCACATGGGCCCTACATCCATTAGTCATTATATTATGTATGTCAACATAGCACCTTATGGAATACCATAAGGTTACCCTTATTGAATATTATTCGAATCCAATTTACTTATGGTACTCCTCCTTAAGTTTATTGGATTTGATTTTGATTATTGATTAAGACGGATTTCTAAATGAATTCGGATATCGGGTATTTTTTTCAGATTGAGATTCGAATATGCTTATATTTGATTTGAATAATATCCGTTGACAGCCCTACAAAGAAGTTATATTATCCCTTTACAACATCAAAAGAAATCTAATAGATTGATTGGTTGTGGTATGTACAAAGACAATCTCCTGGATGATAAAAATCAGATTGTTATCATCGTTGATCATGTTGACTTTTGGTACGCAGGAATGGTTGATTGTATGCAGGTCACTAATAGGTGAGTCCTTTTTTAAGCTTTTGTGGTGGGGCCACCCATTTAAAAAAAAAAAAAAATGCCTGCCATGCCATCCTCTCCGGGCAAGAAAGAATTTGATGTCCACTCGATATCCACCCTTCAAAAGTGCCACTTGGCATGTTCATTGGGCCCACCAAACTATGTATGTTTGGCACACTTTTGGTGGACCTACATATCAAAATTAGCCTGATTGGTGATTCCTAATTGCTAGATTCATGCATTTGAATAATTAAAAAGACAGAGAGATCTAGAAATGGCAACCTTTGCTTGGGCTATCTATCTATAGACACTATTACAAAGTCAAAATTGGAGTTGGCGATGATGTGGGCTTCAGACATTGAGGGCAGAACTTTGGTGATGGGGTCCATTATCAACTTTGATGATGGACGAGGTGCAGTCTTAAAGATTATTGACTGAATTGATGTTTGGCCCATCCCTAGGTAGACCTACCCACCAACAATCAGCCTCATAAGTGATTTCTGACCTTTTGATTTGAGTACCCTAATAAATCCACCGACTAATCAGGGTGAATTTTGGAATGTAAGTCTATATAGGTATGGACCAAACATTCATAACATCAGTCATCTCCGAAAGTGTGACACATGGCTCATACTGTGGTCCGTCGTCAACATTGATGAGACCCGACAATCACTCATGTGCAATGCATGTCCCGCCCCTAGTTGTTTTAATAGAGTTGCATGGCAATTAGCATTGTGAATATGATTCAACTTGGTAAAAGGCATAGATGATGCCTTAAAACAGTCATTATAATGAAAACAACGTCCGATGTAATGGTAATGCTCCAACCCCATTACATTATTTTCCATTATAATTATTTTTTTTTAATTGAAAATGAGATAATTATTAAAACGACAGTTATTTTTGAAAATTAATAAAGTATTAACATCTTACTAATATTCTGGCCTTTTTATCGAGACTTGACTGATGTGACCCGTTATAACGGTTATAATGGTAACGTTACGGGACTGTTATACTGTTACAATGGACCATTTAAAACTTTAATTTTAAGTGAAGCCAAGTTAAAGAAAATAGGTAAAAAATAAAAAAGAGGTGTAAATCTTCGCGTAAAAGTGAATATGGAAGTAAAAAAAATTCACTTTTATGGTTAGAAGGTATAATCACCAACATCTCCTATGAAAATTACAAAAAATATTCTTAGAAATTTTTTTTGCAAAACAGTGAAACTCGATGCTAACACCCCCAAAACAACTACAAAGCGAAGAATTACTGGAGTTTTGCCTCCTAGCAAAAATTCAATTGCAACAAGATCGAAAAATAATCTTCTTGATTGCTTATCAAAAAGATTAAATTTTTGAATTTGTGTTATTCCACAGGTTCAAAACAAATTTTTTTTTTTAAATTTGTGTATCAAGATTCCAACTACACAAATTTAAAAAATAAAATAAAAAATCAATGGCTTGAACATATGGGACGATGCACTAAAATGTCATTTTAACACCACCCAAAAGTTAATCAAGATCATTCGACATCAATCCCAATCTTTATTTATTTATTTTTATTTTTTCCTACATTGCTTAAGAATGTATGCATAGCATATTAATCCTTAACCGTCCAAATTTCATATCTGTTCGCTTATAAAAAATAATAACTACGAGTGAATGGGTTTAGGTTTTTTTTCTACCTCGATCCCAATTTTATTTTATTTAATTTTTGTTAACAAAAAAAAGATTAAATAAAATAAAATTGGGATCGAGGTAGAAAAAAAACTTAAACCCGTTTTATTCATTCAAATTTCATACCCATTCGCTTATAAAAATAAATTATGAGTGAACGGGTTTAGTTTTTTATTTATTTATTTTTCTTTTTATCTTTTTGAAATCATAGAATGTTCATCTTTAACCATCAAAATTTTGAGCCTATGTATTTTTTTTTACCTATAGAAAAAAAATAATAACTTATTAAAAAAAAAGATTTAGATTTTAATCAAGTGAGACAAATATGTTAACCTAGGAAAGCCCTAAAAAAAAAAAAAAATCAGCTAGTCATATATTAGGGATGGTGGGTGATTTGGACATATCAGAAAAATACTACGTCCACTCATGTCATTTCAAAAGAAAACGGCCACTTTTGAAACCCTAATTCCGTCTTTTTTACCGTTTTTTACCGAGAATGGAGAAAAAGTGACCGTCTTTGGTCTTGTCACTTAGCAGAGGAAGAGAGAGAAAAACTAGCCAACCATGCTTTGATATCCATGTGGTTAGGATTTTTCGGGACGTGGTGCTTCCCGAATGACCCAAATCTAATTAGGGAACTATATAAATCAAACTTTTCATTTTTTATTTTTTTTACTCACCTAAATATAGGGTGAATTACTACGACCTCCTCTTCACTTTGAGAATTTATTAAAACCCCTTATATTGTTAGTCAATGTCATTGACTTTATGAAAAACCCACATGCAAGTCCCATCAAATAACCACTATCTCATTATTGAGAAGACTTGTAATACCTAGAAATCTTTTGATGTTGATACCTTCTTTTATGTTTGATGTTTTCTTTTCCCCAAGGTGAAAATACATTTGTTGTAACATTACACCATGGTTAAATAAATAATTAAAATATATTTTTATTATAAAATAACATCAATAGTAAAACAACCCGCATCGAATAAAAAAACAACATATATTTTTCGAATAACGGCTGTTATAATGTTAAATCTGTTTTTTCAAATCTGAGTGTTTTCTTGTCCATAGTGATCTTGGCATGTCTAAAAAAAAAAAAAAAAATAAAAAAACAGTGCGGTATTGGCATGTTACCATTTTAACAAAAGTTAACGACGTTTCAGTTCTGATGAAAATGTTTGTTTCGAAAAATTAGAATCACCATATAAAAATTGATCAAATTCAATGGTAAATCATCAATCGAAGTAATTTTTATTGTGTAAATTCACCGATAGTTGGCCAACCACCCGTGGAACATTGCATTTGAAGGTGCAAGCTTGTTCGATTAGTAAAGTTTGTGGGTGATGATATCATAGATCTAGGTTCAAAACCCACCTTCATCGAGTTACTGATCTCTTTAAGAACAGGCTTAACTACCAAAAAAACAAATTGCATTTTCTGAGGAGAAAATAAAATCGATCAAGGAATTTTCAAAATAAAATAATTTCTCAAAATACACAACCCCAAGAAAATAATTAATTTGATTTTCATGTTTAGAAACATAGAAATTGAAGAGTGAAAAACTTTTTGGGTTGTTTTTGGTTTTTATAACATAGAGTAGGGGGTTGGTTGAAATAAGTGACAAGAGCTGGATGAGTCAACAATCATTGACGAAAGGTCAATGGGTGTCTAACTAATATCTCGAAGTATAGGAGAGTTTTACCAAAAGAGAAATGGTTCTTTTAGGGTTTGTGGGTTTTGTTTTTAAAATTTAAAATTTTGACTAAAATTAGGCCCTCTTTAAATGAGGCCAACCCCTCCACTCCTGTTTCTTCATTGCAAACAGTAACAGTAGTGGCAGTTGCAGGCGCCGTTTCCCTTTTTCACACTCTTCCCTTTCCCTTTCTCCTTTGTTCTCTCTCTCTCTCTCTGCACTCTGCAGCAAGAAAGCAGAAGCTCATATGGAGGCTCTCTCAGTATCCTTATAATAAACCGTGACTATTCTTCCCACCCATTTTCCTCCCTCAAAACAGCTAGAAAAAAATGGTGGGTTTTCGTTTTTTTTTTTTTAGTTTCTAGCTTCTCATGAAGTTTTTTCTTGCAGATTTTAATGGAAATTGATCGAATTTTGGTATTTTTTGTTATTTTTCAGGTGGGGTTTTCTGCTCTTCCTCATTGGTTGCAATCCCTTCTTAGGGAGAGGTTCTTTAATACGTGCTTCGTTCATGAGACTGCGAAGAAGAATGAAAAGAACATCTTTTGCTTGGATTGCTGCACTAGCATCTGCCCTCATTGCTTATCTCCTCACCGCTCTCACAGACTCTTGCAGGTCTGTAAAAATTAATGAACTCCCACAAATTCTATTTTTAAATTCCCGTTTAATTTTCTTGCTGCTCAAACTTCTCTGTGTTTCAGATACGGAGGTATGTTTATCACGACGTTATTCGTGTTGACGAAGTGGAGAAGCTAATCGACTGTGCCTTTGTTCAGGTTAGTAAAAAGAACTGTCTCCCTCTCTCTCTAATCTCTGTGTTTTTTTTTCCAATTTTTAATTTCTGGGTTCGGTTTGATTTTGTAGCCTTACACGACGAACAGCGCAAAGGTGGTGTTCATAAACGAAAGGCCTCAATCTCGACCCTTCAGAGGCTCAGGAAACATCTGCAGTACCTGCGACAGGAGCCTGCAAGACCCATATCTCTTCTGTTCTATTGCCTGCAAGGTTCAAATTTCTAAATTAAACCCAAATCTTGTTTTTTTTTATTTTTTTTTTTCAATTCTTCTTGCCTACCCATTTTGTTTCCATCTGGGTGTCTAATTTTTTTGACATTACAGCTTTATCATCTTGTGAGGAGCGGAGCTGAGCTTTCTAAATATCTCTACGAGTGCGAATTTCTTCCATTACCAGAAGGAACGAAAGGAGAGAGCTATTGTGACCTTGATGAGGGACAAATGACGCCTGACTCAGTTCTTGAGTCGCCGATTTCTTTACACACCTCGTCTGGGTCGAGCGCGAGCGGTGGTGGAGTAGGTTGCAGGACTCTTGCCTGCACTGCCACAACTGAGTTTACTAAGAAGAAACGCAGTAGCGTATCGGGATCTCGTACACAGTATCGGCCTCCGACATGCTCTCATGCATCCGAAATTGCTATCAATATGAACCGGCGAAAGAGTATCCCGCACCGGTCACCGCTTTATTGAATTGGTACGGAGAAGTAATTGAGAGAGTGAGAGATACTGTGTGTGTTTGGGGGTATATTTGGAAGTATTTCTGCCTGGGTATTGATGTTTGTGGGGATGGCAAAAGACAACCTCCCAATTTTGTAGAGGAATTATTGGTTTTTTTTTTTTTTTTTTTCAGGTCCCTATTTAGTTCTTATTTGCAGAGAATAGTGGGGAGGGACCTGTTTGCCTTGTCTTTCTTCCATCTAATTTAAGTAATTTAATTTCCCCAAAATGCATTTTTTTTAAAAATTTTTTTTATGAATTTTGGTCATTTTGGGGGATATCAAGTTCAATTTAGAAAAATCTGATGTGGGTTTTTTTTTTTTTTTGTAAATTTGATTTTGGATTTTGGGGGTTTGGGAAATGAGAAGGGAAAGATTGATTTTTCTTTGGTGGGGGGTTGCAGGTTTTTGTACAGCTGTAGGAAGTTGAGGGGTGATAAGAGGGGCAAGGAGAAGAGAGCTTTATCTAATAGGGTAGGGGGTAGGGGGGGCGGGGGTTGGAAATTGGGACCCTAAAATCGTAGGATATGTGACCCACCAACCTGAAAAATAAATCCTTGAAATGCAAACCCCAATACCTCTTCTTCTTTCTTTTTTTCTTCCCTAGAATGGAACAGTGACAACTGAGAAAAAAAAAAGCTGTCCATTGATTGAGATGATCAGAGGACCATCTGATTATCTATCAAGTGTCCACGATCAGTTTTGTGTTGTGTAGGGCCATTGATTGGATTTATCTGATGGGGTTGATTTATAAGTTTTGGTGGGGCCATTGATTTTATGTTTTGGTAGGGACCGTAGACAGTAAGCGTGTGGGGTAGTAGTGACTTTGCTTTGGGAGACTATGGGTTGGGAGTTGGTTTGATTTGGTTATGAGGGGCATTGAAGGCATCATATTCGTATCTTTGGTTATGTCCGACATGTCTCCTCTTTAGGGTGGAAATATTCCATTTGACTCAAAGGTTTGCTCGCACTCCCACTGTTTGTGGTGAGGCCCTGAGGGCAAGTGTTTGACATTTATTACTTTTTTTCTCCCTTTCTATTTGCTGACACGTGTCTTATTTGCATGCTTTGTCACGTGGAGATTTTGACACGTGGTGGGGTCTGACAATGCTGTTTTCCATGGCTCTCTTGCATGCAGCCCCCTGACATGTGTATTTATAGGTTGGTTTGATAAGACGTTGCTACGGTGTATGTGTTTTACTGTGGGACTATTGTGATATTGATCAAGTTCATTCAGTGAGGAATGATGTAAAATTGGGGTTGTGTTTGGTTACAAAATTAACATTGCGCGGACTAGATTTGAACCTGTGAAAAAGTTCATTAACTCGAATGCACGATAAGTGTTACTAAAGAAATAATGAAAAACAATAATCAATGAGCACGATATTTTGAATATCAACCGAATCACATAAAATGCCAAAATGTAGTTTCAAGGGAATTTGTAATTTCACACAAGGGTTGTAGTTTGTTGCAATTGCCAAAATTTAAATTTAGTGGGGATGTTTGTTGCTATACTAATACATATATCTAGTTTGTATGTGGGGTTTGGGTTGGGTTGGTTGGTCCGAGCCTCAACCCTAGCCCAACCCTATTTGATCGGGTTACCAAAAATTCGACCCTAACCCAACTCAAGTTCTTAAAGGGCTAACCCAACCCAACCCTAACGTCCGGTTCAACCCGTCGAGCTCGGGTTGAACCCGACCAAGTTGCAGGCCTAGCCCCCCGTGGGTAGCCCAAGGGGGAGTCAAACTCAAGACCTCTTACTTTCATAGGTTTGATCAAGGTTTAAAGGAGGCTGTTTTAACGGTTAAACGGACTGGGGGCGTTATCGTTTAAACCATTTAAACGGCTGTTAAAACGGATTGAAATGGTCAGGGGCAAAAATGGAAAAAAATGGGAAAAAACGGAATTAAACGGATTTTAACGGAAAAAAACGGAAAAAGTGGCGCTGAAATTCAAATTTTGAAATTTGAAAATTAAAAAAAAAAATAGATTTAAACGGATTTTAACAGAATGAAACGGCTGTTTAAACGATTTTAACGGCCGTTAAAACAAAAAAACGGCCGTTATTTTCAAAACCGATAAAACGGGTTTAAACGGAAACTGGCTTGGGGTGTTACCGTTTAAACCGTTTAAACGGCCGTTTTTAAAACCATGGGTTTGATATCAATTATGAAAATTTAAGCATTATTTTATTTTCTAGTGGGAAAATCACTATTTTCAATAAAAATGAGTTTTTTTTTAATCCTTCGACATAATATGTGGTTCCCACACTGGCACAACCCATTTTTGACTTACTTTGATATGTAGGAGCCACTCAAATGGAAAGAAAATGAAGTAAGCTGAAGTAAGCTAGCTTATACACGTACCAAACGTTGTTAAATATTGATATGAACAAATATTAAGGAAGATAATATTCGTCTAGCTAAATATTCGCCATTGGACCTCTTTTTCTCACGTACCAAAAAAATTGTTCTCTTACTAAGAAATTACCATTTTATTTTCCCGAAAAAAAACTTCCCTATTTTTCTGAGAATATCCCCACATGTTTTCATAAAATACAAATTTTTTTTAGAAAACACCGCAAAAAAACCTGAAAGATCTAAAATTAAATACCTGAGATCTAAAATTCAATACCTTAGACCCCCCAAAAAATACTTTTTCAAAAGATAAACTTTATAAATAGCTCTACAAACAACTATAAACAGGAATTGTCGAACCAGGGTGTGTTAGCTGGTGCTACTTCATCGTTTAGGGTTAGACGAGCGTTATCATTATTTTACCAGATACTAGCATTTTTAACGGTAAAGAACAACAACAATGTAGGGGTACTACTATTCTTTTACGGTTATAACAGCAGTTACAACTATTTTACAAAAGTATGGAGTTTAATAAAACAAAAAATATTTTAACTTGAGCAGAGAGCGAACTATTCTTTTGCCTTTTACTACAGAATACCATATGCTCGCTGCACAAAGCGGCATACCCTAATTTTTAGAGGGCTTTAAAAGAAGGTCCTTAAAATATATATATATATATATGCCCACGGCACTCTCCGACAAAAGCGTTTGCAAAAATTGGGTGCCTTCGGCACTCAAATGGTGACTGGGGTGTTACCTTTTGTTATTGCGGATTGTAACGCACAAAGGGGAAAGTAGAAAAAATGGGAAAATAACAGAAATAACACAAAATAATGGGTGTTAAGATCCACCCTTCCCACAGTACTATCCAACAAAGCGTTTGCCAAAATCGGCTGTGAGTGGTTGAGATCCACCGTCTATTTTGGAGATAAGATCTTGGCCCTTCTTTGTTGAAACATATAAGAGTGGGTATAAATGGGGAGACAACTTCCCTGTTTTGTTATATATTAATGGGTGGCCCGTGCCCCCGGCAGTCCCCAACAAAGCATTTGCCAAAATCAGGTTTGAGTGGCTGAGATCCCCCGTCCAGTTGGGGGATATTATCTCGGACATCATTTACGAAGCCGGATAAGAGGGAGAGACAACTTCCGTGTTTTGTTATATAGACTAGTGGGTGCCCCGTGCCATCGGCACTCCTCGACAAAGAATTTGCCAAAATCAGGTGAGTGGCGGAGATCCACCGTCCATTTGGGGAAGAATTAGATCTCAGCCCTTCTTTGTTGATGCTTATAAGAGGAGGTATAAGTAGGGAGACAACCAATGTGTTTTGTTATATAGAATAGTAAATGGCCCATGCCCACGGCACTCTTCGACAAAAGCGTTTGCAAAATTTGAGTGCCGACTCAAACGGTATAATGGATTGGGGCGTTACATTTTTTCCATTACAACGGCTGTTATAACGGATTGTAACGCACAGACGGAGAAATGGGAAAATAACAGAAATAACAAAACATAGCGGTGTTGAAATTTAAATTTTGAATAAATTGAGGTCAAATGAGGTGGATTGAGTGGCTGAAATCTAACCGTCCACATTAGATCGATGGATTTGATCTCAACCACTCTTTATCTACCCGTCCACATTAGATGGATGGATAAGATAAGAGAATACAACTGAGTTGTCTTGACATATGTGTGGGTGGCCCGTGCCCACGGCACTTTCCGACAAAGTGTTTGTCAAAATCGGGTGGGAGTTAATCTTAGTCATCGATATGAAGCATAGTGGATCTTAGCCACTCATTATTGAACCCATATAAGATAAGAGGGGTATAAGAAAGCTATTAAATTTCTGTTTAATTCTATTTTTTTTTAATTTTTAATTTTAAATTTTCAAATTTCAAAATTTGAATTTCAGCACCACTTTTTCCATTAAAATCTGTTAAAATCCATTTTTTTCATTTTTACCCCTGGCCGTTTCAATCCGTTTTAACGGTAACACCCCTCTCGAGGCATAAAAAATGGGCTATATGTAAATCCAACCCATTTCATTCCTTATATGTAGGTAAATAGTAGGTGACCAGTGCCCACGGCACTCATCGACAAAGCGTTTGTCAAAATTGGGTGTGAATGACTAAGATCTCGGCCATCCTTTATGGAGCCGGATAAGAGGGGGAGACAACCGTCACGTTTTGTTATATAGATATATATACATAGAAAATCATTTAATGTAATATATATCTGTATCAGTACATTTGTGTAAACCAATATCGATAGTTACATATCAAGAAGTATCATTTCTTTCCATTGACTCGTTGCAATAACTTACATTGGTAGTTTAATGAGACCATACTTTTAATGTGCACAGATTATAGGACACCTCAATCAGAGTATTCAATGTTTGGGAACACATTTTCTTGCGTCCAACTAAACTGGCAGTATTGTTCAAGATTATAAGTGGGGTCAGCTGTACGAATCCTGTTCTGCTATTCAATCTTGTCTAAAGCCATCTCTTCCCAATCAAAAACCTAACAACAGCTCAAATAAGTGGATGATTGATATCCATATTGGAGAGTGGGTGGGTACACGTCTTGAATGATGCTATGCATCAAAGGGAGCACCACAAGTGCAAAACATAACACCCCCACATTCTAAACTCTCATAACCAAGGTTTAAAAGGGGTCACCCAAAACATGGGTTGGGGCATGCTGCTCACACGGCACTCATCTTCACAAGTTTGTTCAGCATGCTGATGTCCATCATCAATGATGATGAACGACTACAACATGAGCTACATGGCACATTCTTAGATCACTAACCGTATGGATGTTGAGCCCATCATTGGGTAGACCTACATACCAAATATTGGCCTAATTAGTAATTTCAAATCATTGGATCTTTGTACCCCAAATAATGCTCAAATTCTATGGATCAAATCAACCCAGGAAAACAACTCTAATCCAATGCTTAGAAATCACTAATCCGGCTAATTTTTGGTCTGTAGGTCCGCCTATGGTTCTTCCAAGCATCCATATAGTCAGTGGTCTCTAAATTTTTGGTTAGTACAATACTCAAGGTACAATTTTGGCCAATGAAATGATGGATCATATTATGTGCCATCTGTCACACTTACAGATCACTGACCATATGGATGTTTATCCCATACCTACACACCAAAATTCATCTTGATTAGTAATTTATATCCGTTGAGTCCGTTTACCCAAGATCCAAGGTGTAATAAAAATAAAATGTTCCAGAAAAATCAAGAATCACCATCGTGATAAATGAAGAATGGTTTAACTCCGATAGTTAAAAAAATGCAGAAGCGTAAATAAGTTATTAGAGTGAAATAATCAAAGTCAAACTTTTTAATTTTTATTAAAATCAGTAATTAGGGTTTTTATAATTACCTAGAATGTTTATCAAATATTTTTTATGAAAGCACTTAAGCCAAAACACTCATTTAAGGTAATTTTAAAATTTAATTTTTGCGGTTCAAACAAAAATTGTCAACTTTTGGTCAAAATTCAAAGTGTGTCGAAAAATTATTTTCTTCAAAGATTTTATTTTAAAAATCATAACTTAAACAAATGCACTTTTACCAAAAATGACGTTTTATAGTTCTTTTAGTGGTTTTACAATTATTTGCAGTTTTATAAAAGTGACCGGTAAAACTCAGTCGATTGATTTTTTTTTACTTAGTCGCATGATTCGCGGGTCCATTTAAAACAAAATTCAGCAAGTGATATATGCATTTAATAGTATTCGAAATTTATGATTTTTCTATCAAATAATATAGTATAGGTTCGGTTTTACGAGTGGAAGAAAAAGTAAAAATAAAATAAACAATTATTAAAAATTCGTAATTGACAATTACTTAGTAAATCGGGTCTAAATGACAACTCCGATTGAATTTAGTGACCAATTATATATTTTTGGAAAACTAACTCGAAGCTTCACAGGTTTTGTGTTTGACAAAAAGATAAATTTCTATTGTAAGTCAGTCTAAAACGCAGTCGAACTTGACTGTTATATGTTATTTGTGTAGGACAACAACTATAACATTCACTTTACAGAGTTCCACAGGGCAAAATAATATATTAAATTCTCAAAAAATTTAGTAAAATACTAGAACCATTTTAGAAACAAATCATTTAGAATTTCATTATTTTAATATTAAGAGAATATTTGATGAATATTCTTGTCTAGGACGTTGGGTAAATTGAGTAACCCAAAAATTAATAAAATTGCTAAAATGTGAATTAAAGTATCGCAACATGAACAAATAGTCTTTAAGCAATCATACACCTTAAATTTAAGAAAAACCAAAGTAATCATAATCCTCAAACTCCGTCTTGTCTATGATGTCTCCACCATCAATGGTTCGTCTTCAACCTCTTTTACGACATCTGAAATTTTGTTCAGTATAAATCGCGAATTTTCGCCCAGTATATTTCATAGGATAATCACATGTTTATTGTTCATTTAATTTAAACACATGAATAGATTAAGAGCGCATGGGATATATGATTAATTATATAAAAATATGATGAAGAAGATGATGATGATCCAATTGAATGAACCAAAATAATCCATTTCACACATTTTTTTTTTCACAAGTCCAACCTGTAGGTTCTTTTGCAGGGGTTTGGGGTCTTTTACCTTAGGGCACCGAGCCCTTGTTAATTTTTTAGGGTTCCTCTGGGTTATAGAGCCTATGGGCACTTCCAGCTGAATCAAATTCTTCGGGCCGTAGAATCTATGTGCACTCCTGACTAAGTTAAACTTTCGGGCCGCAGAACCTATGCGCACTCCCGACTAAGTCCAACCTTCGGGTTGCAGAACCTATGCATCTCCTATCCAATTCCAAACTTTCGAGACGCAGAGCTTATGCGTACTCCCATTTAATACCCAATCCAAATGAGAATGCTTCATTATGATGATGAACAACATAATCATTTAGCAAGATAATCAAAAACACAAACCACAAAGATCTAAACTTATAAAATCATATATACGAATTTAAACTAAATGAATCATAAATTAGAAAATAATATCCATACATATCTAGTTCTAGAACTTAGAACTAAAACTTCCATCACCAAGAACTAAAACTAAAACTAAAACTAAAATAAAAACTCTAGAGAGTTTAGAGAACAAGAGAGAGCTCGAGAGAATTGGAGGGCGATGATATTATTTATAATAGTTCATAAGAAAAAACTTCTAAATATGAATTTTATTGATTTTAGGAAGTATATTTAAAACTTTGTATATTATTTTAAAAAGATTCTTTCAAGAGATTTTATTTTCATTGATTTTTGTAACATTAAAATATGTGATTTTTATAACCACTAAAAGGTTTATTTTAAAATGAGTATGGGCTAAAAATGGGCCTAAGGCTTATGAGTATCAAGTAGGTTTTAAATAAGATTGTTTTTTGACTTAAAAGATCTCCAAATTTGCTCGAAATGCCTGCCCCAATAAATAAACTCAATCATCATGCAAACAACCAGTAATAACAAAACTTACCATCGATTATTAATTAAATTTATAAAAGACAATAAAAATTATTATAAATATTTTTAATTTAAAATTCTTTTTAAAATATTATATTTTTTATAAAATTTAAAAATGTACTAAGAATCTCAAATGTCCCAATGGTGACAACGTATTGATTAAAAATACATATGTGACATTCGTCATTTAAAAATATTATTATTTTTAAAATAATTTCTAATTTAAAATTATGATCTTAGTTAATTAGGTTAGTTATCCAGTACACAAAATGTCCATACATTACTATAGTACAAATACAAATGTATGAAAATCGATTATAGTGTATTACAATGAAATTTCCTATGTGTCATGATATAATATTTTTACTAAGTTCTCGAATTTATTTCTATTTGACATTATAGCATGTTGTAGATAAAGAATAAAGTTTGAAAAAATTCAAGATGTCAATTTTTACTATTTTATAGTTAATTTACACTAATACCCTTGAATAAAAGTACATGGTATTACAATTTCAAAATATTTAGTCCGATTGAAGGCTTGACACACTTTGAAAAAACGTTTGGTTTTATAAATACTTTTAACGGAAAATTTCTAAAAAGAAAATAAATTTTAATCTATTTACAAAAAAAAAAAAAAATTTGATATTCCCAAAAAAAGTAACTAAACGCCCTTTAAAAGGGCGTTTACCCATAGAGGAGGAAAACTTTTGTCCCGATACAAGCCACATGGCACACTCTTATCGAACGATGACCGTATGGATGTTTGGCAAATCACTAGGTGGACCTACACACCAAAAAAGAAACATGATTAGTGGTTTATAAGTGTTGGATTGAAGTTATTTTCATGGGTTGATTTTAATCGTACGAATTTGAGCATTATTTGAGTGCAAAGATCCAAAGGTTGTAAATTACTAATCATGCTGATTTTTGGACTGTAGGTCCATCAAGGGACTGATTAAACATCCATACGGTCAGCATCCACTAAGAGTGTGCCACGTGACTTGTATTGGGACAAAAGTTTTACTCCTCTATGGGAAACGCCCTATTAAAGGGCGTTTGTCAGCCTTCTCAGCTTTTTGCAACTTTTGTCAGGAGATTTATTTCTGTCAGGGAGAAAGGCGTTTAATTACTTTTTTTGGGATTGTCAGAATTTTATTTTTGTTTTTGTAAATAGATTAAAGTTTTTTTTCTTTTTAGAAAATTTCCGTACTTTTAATTTCATTATTTTTTTATAAAATTTCCGATTTGTTTTCTAAACAAGTTGTAGACAACAAAGGACTCTTTTCAAAACAATGAAGTGTCATTTCAAAAATGTGCATTAATATTTAAAATATTTTATTTAATAATTTAAACCTTCGTAATTTCAAAAGACTTTTGCATGAAAAGATAATTAATCATTTCGAGTCCATGACTCGAGCGCGGTGTGGTGTGTGCATGAGTTTTTGATTCTGCAGCTCACATACATTAAGAGGAAAAAAAATTGTTCTCTTACCAAGAAATTAGTATTTTATTTTCCCGAAAAAAACTACCTTGCTTTTCTGAGAATATCCCATGTTTTCATAAAATACTAATTTTTTTAAAAAACACTGCCAAAAAAAAAACCTGAAGTGGGGCACAAAAATATAGGCCTAGAGAGAAAAAAATTCAGACCAATTGTTTTCAAAAAGTTTGAAAAAAATAACGAATTTTAATGTATTTATAAAAAAAAGTAACAAGTTTTGAAAAATTATAAAAGGATAAACAAATGCCCTTAGAGACTAATTTTTTTTTCGAAATATTAAAAAAAAAAAAACGAATTTTAATGTACTTACAAAAAAAGTAATGTGCCACATGGTTCTTTTTTAGAAGACACTGATGTTATTGATGTTCGGTGAATCCCTTGGTGGACTTACAAACCAAAAATCAACCTGATTAGTGATTTATAAGCATTGGATTGCAGTCATTTGCAAGGGTTGATTTTAACTATAGAAATTTGACCATTATTAGGGTATAAGGATCTAAAGGTTTGAAATCACAAATCATGTTGATTTTTGGTTTGTACGCAACTCGAGGTATAATTTTGGCCAAAGAGATGATGGACCATATTTGTGCCACGTGTCACTCTTAGAGACCACTGACGATATGGATGTTTGTCCCATCCATAGGCACATACGTACCAAAATTCATCTTGATTAGTAATTTATATTAGTTGGATTGGAGTATTTTTCATGGTTTACTTCTAACCATAGAAAACGACGAACCAGGTGGTTAGACAAGGGCAAAATGGCATTGGCCATTTTCTAAAAAATAACGTCATTTGAAAGGGCGTTTGCAGCTTGTGGACGCCCTTATAAATGGCACTAGCCAGAGAAGGGCAAAATGGGCATCTAAAAATATTTATTCAGTCGGTGGGTTGACACACTTTGGAAGGGCATTTGGTTTTATAAATACTTTTAATTTCATTATTTTTTTTTAAAAAATTCCGCCGATTTGTTTTCTAGACAAGTTGTAGACAACAAATGAGTCTTTTCGAAACAATGAAGTGTCGTTTCAAAAATGTTTGTTAACATTTAAAAATATTTTATTTAATAACTTAAACCATCGTAATTTCAAAAGACTTTTGCATAAAAAGATAATAATCATTTCGAGCCCACAGTCCAGGACTCGAGCGCGGTGTGGTGTGTACATGAATTTTTGATTCTGCAGCTCACATATATAAGCTCAAAAACTTTTAGACACCCATGCAAAATGGGACTAAAGATTCAACAATAATACAAACACTAACTAAAAGTAACTATTAAGTTTCCCTCCAAATTTTCATTTAAATATTATTTAAAAGTGAATTGAAAGAGGCAAAATTTCAAAAAGTGACCAAATTTCAGAAAGCAACAAACTATAAGATCTAAATTTCAATACCTTAGACCCCCCAAAAAATACTTTTTCAAAAGATAAACTTTATAAATAGCTCTACAAACAGCTATAAACAGAACTGTTGAACCAGGGTGTGTAGCTGGTGCTACTACATCATTTAGGGTTAGACGATCGTTATCATTGTTTTACCAGACACTAGCATTTTTAACGGTAAATAACAACAACAATGTAGGGCTACTACTATTATTTTACGGTTATAACGGCAGTTACAACTATTTTACAAAAGTATGGAGTTTAATAAAACAAAAAAATATTTTAATTTGGTAGTTTAATGAGGCCATACTTTTAATGTGCAAAGATTATAGGACACTACTACAATCAGAGTATTCAATGTTTGGGAACACATTTTCTTGCCTCCAACTAAACCGACTGGATGATTGATATCCATATTGGGGAGTGGGTGGGTACACTTCTTGAATGATGCTATGCATAAGAGGGAGCAGCATAAGTGCAAAACATAACTCCCCCACATTCAAACTCTCATAACCACGGTTTGAAAGGGGTCACCCAAAACCTGGGTTGGGGCATGCTGCTCACACGGTGCTCATCTTCACAGGTTTGTTCAGCACGCTGATGTCCATCATCAATGATGATTAAGGACTACAACATGAGCTACGTGGCATATTCTTAGAGATCACTGACCGTATGGATGTTGAGCCCATCGCAGGGTGGACCTACATACCAAATATCGACCTGATTAGTAATTTCAAATCATTGGATCTTTGTACCCCAAATAATGCTCAAATTCTATGGATCAAATCAACCTAGGAAAACGACTCTAATCCAATAATTAGAAATCACTAATCCGGATAATTTTTGGTCTGTAGGTCCACGTTCTGCCAAGCATCCATACAGTCAGTGGTCTCTAAGAGTGTGCCACAGGACTCATACCACCCGCCCCGAGTACCGATATAACAGAGTGGGGCATTACGGTTTTTTCTGTTATAGTGGATTGTGCAACACCGGACCAAAAAGGAGAAGAAATGGGAAAGAAAATGGATCTAGAATTTTAAAAAGAAATGAAAAATAACAGAAATAACGGACATTTTTTAACGTAGATTTTCATGAAGAAGTCATTATTTTTGTTACAATGGCTGCTATTGTCAAGAAAATGGCCATTATAACAAAAATAACAGGCGTTATTTTCTGAATGTTGAAACGGTATGTAACATAATGGGAGAAGTCCGTCTCCATTATAACAGTCATTATTTTCGTTATAACGACAGTATTTTAAAACATGCTCATAACAACTCTTGCACAAACGATGAGATTAGAGGCCCAAAAAAGGAAAAGATAATTAAACATTAGGAACACAAAGTCTTAGCTCATCAAGAGCCCCTCTTCACAGCCAGGATGACTAGGGAATTAAGATTGGAAAACAGCAGACAACAATGAGAAAAGCAGCATCCTCACACGCAGACCTCGAAGGTGTTGCCTCCGTTCCTTTCCTCTTGATCGAGCATGTGGACGACCTCAGCCACACCTGCTGCAATTTCATTCTGGATGCTGCCTTCGGGCAGATCAAACTTCCTCCTCTTCATTGAACCCAACTTTCCAGAAGGCTGGGGATCAACCACATCAAGCATTGCCTCCAGCTCATCCACCATCGACTTCCTTGCCAGTCGAACCATTAGATCAGCTCCCTAATACACAGATAAAAAACAAAGAAGCAAGGATTAAAGCCAATTGGAAGAAATAAATTCATGGATAATCATAGCTATTTTGTGACTTTCAGGTTTTTTTTTCCTGCTTCCTATAATTGACTTTGCCTGCATTTCGCATTGTGAAAAATAATTCAATTTGTTTTGGTTTTTTGACTTATTTTTCTGGTGTGATAAGTGACTTGAAATAGGTCAAAATAGCCGTTTTCGCGAGTTAAGAAGCCGCAGTTTTGAAAATGCTTTAGGCTTTTGACTTGTGGCCCAAAACTTTTACTTATATTAAAATTCACATAATACCTAAAATACACCTCTTCATTAAAGACAAATAGTAAATGATCACTATACCTCTGAAAAAGTTTTAAAATGCCATAAATAACTTTTTTGTCCTTAATAATTGACTTTAATGACAAAATTCTTCGGTCATACCCAAACCCAATATCTATAGAAGTCTGACCTGAATGCAATAAGCTATTGAAAACCTATAATCCCAGGCATAATCACAAAAATCTCCGAATATTTCAATTCACAAATTAATCGCCGAATTTGCTGATTAATTGGCTAATACCCATTTTTTTCTCTTCTGATTTCAATTTTGTCAATTTTTGAATTTTAATTATGAATGATGAATCATGCTTATGAGTTGACTTATTATTATGGAATTATAGACGTGCTTTTCATCGTATAAATGTGTTTTGTTAAAAACAACATTTCTAACTTGAAATATGCCATGACATGTTTTTTATAATTGTCGACTTTTCATGATTTTTATCAAATTTATCCAAATTTTCCCGACTTGAACCCTTACCGATTTATTGCCGAATCCCGACTTTGTGACTACGAGCCCAAGTAGGTAAACTGTGCATTGGCATTCTAAATAACGTAAAGGGTTTGAGTGTTACCATTTTAACGGTTTTTTTTTTTAATCAAGATCTGTAGATTTGAACCAAATCATTTGGTTTTCATCTGCAAAAAGTTACAAGTCCAGGCAGGATCAATGTTGGGTTGCCCTGATCTAGTATTCCTCGACAGGGTCTCAATCCCTATTAAACAACCATTTACCCCAAAAGATCAACCTTCTAGGGAAAGGCGAAACAATTATGTATTCCAACGAGTCGTGGGGCCAACATAACATGTGCGCGGGAACACATCCTCTGCTAACACGCCCCCTCAATGGGAATACACTTCGCCGGAGACATGAACCCTTGACCTCTTAGGCTTAAGGCTTTGATTTGACATGGTAGGGAAAGGTGATACAACTATGTATACCACCGAGACATCGGGCCTACACATCACGTGCGCGGGAAAACACCATCCGCTAACACGCCCCTTCAGCGGGAATATACTCCACTGGAGACTTGAACCCTCGACATCTCAGGCGGAGGGTGTGTTCTCGTGCACGTGTTCTCTGGCCCGACGACCCGTTGATATACATAGTTGTTTCGCCTTTCTCTAACAAGTCGATCTATTGGGTAAAGAGGGTAAAACCACGTTCCCCAGAAAGTGTGATGCGTGAGAAGTCTTGTGTTCAAACCTTTCTACAAGGTCGATCTTTTGGGGTAAATGGTTGTTTAATAATTTCATCTATCGAAACCTTACAAGTATGACTGGGTGGGCCCATGGTTAACGACAAAACTTAGCCCATTGAAAAATAGGGACCCATTGATAGCCCTACCTAAGAGATCTACTTATGTGGGACCCATCAATAAATTGGTTCCAATCAAACTGCATCTCGGCTAGTGTCGTACCCTCAACACCCAAGTTAAGAGTTTCAAGTAAGAGGGGCGTTTGGTAAATTAAGTTATCAGATCTAAAAGCTTAAAGTGCTTAAGGTCTGATAGCTTAATGACTTATGTCTGAATTGGATTGTTATCTTACGGTGGCCACCCACAATTTAAGCCACGGACCGCATAGATGTTAGGCCAATCCCTAGGTGGACCTATAAACCCAAAATCATCCTAATGATTTTAACCCTAGGAATTCGAGAATTATTTACCATTATTTGGGTATAAAGATCCAAAGATTTGAAAACACTAATCAGGCTGATTTTTGGTTTGTAGGTCCACTTTTGCCAAAAATCCATACGGTCAACGTCCTCTGATAGTGTACCACGTGGCTCATACTATGGGCGGTCAAGGCTTTCCTGACCGTCGGTGGTCAGGCAAGTTTTACCCCAGTATTGAGTACTAATCCACTGAACCCCGTATACAAATAATCCATTTCGGGCCTGGTGTCTTTTTCTAAAAAATGTACTTGGCAGCTGTTATAAATGGCTTGCACGGAGCACGAGGATCACTATTCTTCGAGTATTTGTAGAGCAAGATAAATCAACGTTGAGAACTATCATACCTCGATAGCATCGACGGTGAGGAGAAGAACAATGATCTTTTCAGAGAACCTCTGGCGTTCCTCTGCATCGCGGGCTATGCGACGTCGGTACGAGAAGTTGTTGAACAAAGTTCTGATCTCCTTCAACTTTGCCTTGGCCACAGCCAGCTCTCGGAGCGCTCTCAGAGCCTGAGATCGACGGATCAGATAAGCCCTGAAGGTCATCTGGATCATCAAGGCCGCATCTTGGGGAGCCAATTCCTTCTTCTTACCCTTGCCATTGTTAAGGGCTGCAGCCCTCCTAGCAAAAGCCTTCTCACAACCAAAACAGAAATTTCGTTATTTAAACATGGGCATTTTAGTCAAACAGCAAGTAGATTAAACTCTAGCACCGTTGATTTGTGGTCAAAGGGACTTTGACCAATCTCTCAACGGGTTAGATTCACAAACAGTGTTTATGAAAAAAGTGAGATTTAATCTGAGATTACCGACCTGTTTTAGAACAAGAGCCCCTTGATCATCAACCGTATCTTCGATCTCCACCACACGCGTGGCAGACGAACCTGCCTGCCCTTTCTTCTTAGCCAAGCAGGCGCTCTCTTTAGCAGGAACTGTTGACGACTTGAACGTATACGTGTGGGAGATCGGAGCGTCTTTTCCCTTTCCTTTAATCTCAGCAGTCCATTTATAGTTCTTCTCAACTCCTGCTCCTCCCACCTTGCCATCCTTTTTTATCTCCGTCGTCCATTTATATTTCCGATCGACACCGTTTTTCTCCGGACTTTTGATCTCGGCCGTCCATGTATACTTCCGATCTTGTTCGTTGATCTTCGCATTCACGACCCGATCAAGCCCTACCTCGAGAGCAGAGACTCGGTCGCAGAGGCTTCGTAAGTAGAAATCCGCTCCCGATCGCTCCTGAAACTTCCTATACGAAGACGAGAAAGGGGTTTTCTCGAACTGGATCAAATCGGTAACAGTGTCGAACACATCGAAGGGAGTCGGAGCAGGAGGGAAGAAACAGTTGGTAGAGATATCAAAGGGGTTACTGTTAGGGTTTAGGAGATTGAGAGCAAACCCTAGCTCATCTTCTTCTGCAAATGTGGGGAAAATTAGGGATTTGGGTCTGTAAATGGAGGTCTCTCTGATGAGGAAAGACGGGGAAGGTTCAATGATCTCGATTCTTCTGTACGCACTCATCTTTGTTTGATTGATCGAATGGAGAAAGCGATTGCAGAGACGAGAGAACAGATTCTAGGGTTTAATTTAACTTTAACAGGATCTCTAATGTAAAGACTAAAGAGGGGATGTGAGAGAAAAGAGAGAAAGGTTTTTTTTTAGAGAGAGAGGGTAAAAAGCAAAAGCAAATCCGTAAAGAAATGGAGGTCAAAAAGGTCGGATAGGGGTAAAAGTGGAAATTTTGCACTGTAAAACAGCTACGTACGTGGATTTTGGAGAAAGACCTTCGCTCGCAGGCTCCAGCCCAAAATACGAGCCACGTGGCACACTCTTAGTGGATTCTGGCAATCACTAGGTGGACCTGCAAACCAAAAATAACCTGATCTGTGATTTGGGTAAAAAGATCCAAAGGTTGTAAATCACTAATCAGGCTGATTTTTTATTTGCAGGTCCACCGAGGGACTGGCCAAACGTCCATACGGTCAGTGAGCGAAGGTTTAGTCTGGATTTTGCTTCATCAAGAAGATTTGAAGAAAACGACAAATGAGAAGATAAGGATCGC